>RJWM01012845.1:0-55228 GCA_004363535.1 Dasyprocta punctata | reverse complement strand
ACTTTTGAAATACCGAGCCCAGCAACTGTAGCTAAGAGCAGGTTTTCTGAGAATGTATCCAGTTACAAGATTTCATTCATTGGGCTGGGGTTTTAGCTCAGCAGCATAAGCGCCTGCGTGACAAGCACAGTCATGAGTTCGATCCCCGGTACCAAAAAAAAAAAAAAGATTTCACTCATATAGCCCATCATTCGACAAGCATTTCCATAGAACACCTGCTTTAGGGTGAACCACGTGACACTTTCTGCATGCGAAATGACTGGGTATCCACAGCGGCCCGTGGTTACGCAGGCTCGCCTGCTTGCTAAGGGTGCGGCACACAAGCGCTCCCTTGGAAAGGACCTCGGGTCTTCACGTAGAGCTGCACTGCTGCCTCAGCACAGCCAGGGGTGTGGGGTTCCAGGCATAGCTGACTGAATCGGTGCCTGTTCAGACAGCGCTATATCTCAAGGGGATGTTTCCCGGGGTAGTAAGATGGAATGTTCTTAGGGCGTTTGTGTTTCTGGATTCTAGCAACTGACTTCGGACCTGGGAAGACAAGTCTTTGCAGCACGAGGAATATGAATGGCCCTGTTTCGTGACGCTGTCCAGGGGCGCAGGGTCACACTTAGCTTCACTCCCTGCCCTTCCTAGACTGGAGGTGCCTGCCCAGCCCAGGCAGCTGCATTCCGCCGGGACTGAATGTGTCTAGGACCCGCGGTGGAGGGTTCTACTCTCCCTCCTCTTCAAACCTGTTCTTCTGGGTTTTAGCTCACAGACACCCCGCAAACTTAGAGGCTTTGTTCTTTTTGATGTATCAAAGTGATAGGAAAAAGGGAAAACACTTGTTTATATAAATAAGTACAAAGGTAAAATCTGGTTTTCTGAACTGAAAGTCTACAGAGAGCTTACAAATTAGGTTATTATCCCAGTTTTTACAAATGCCCACATTCAGGCATAGAACCATCTTACAGACTCAAATGAGCTATTTACATTAATTTTATAATATTATTGTTGCATGACGTAATTTTTTGTTTATTCTTACCTGTCATGTCAGCATGAATCTGTTGACTGCTTTATTTCTTTTAAGATCTGCAACCAAGGCTCTAATTTGATTTACTGTGTTTTTATTAAAATTTTTATTGTAGAGGAAATACACACCCATAATTTACAAGTTTATTTAGTTCAAAAGTGTAGAAAGTAAATGTTTCCTTTATTCCTCCAGGGGGTCCCCCATTACCATTCCCTGAGGATGAAAGTTTCAGGTGTGTATGTCCAAAAATTACATATACCTGTTCATAGTCTCCCCAGACACCCTGCAATACCGAGGATTGGATGCAAGAGCTACCACTGAGCTACAACCCTTTTGTTAAATATTATTTTGAGATAAGCTCTTGCTAAATTATTCAGGCTGGCCTGGAGCTTGTACTCCTCTTGCCTCAGCCTCCCAAGTAGCTGAGATTACAGGTACATAAAACCATACCCACCGCATTCTGCAGGTTGTGATTCCTTTTGTTTCTATATAAGATTGTGCCTTTAAAGATCAATAAACTAAATCTCTGAGAATGTCTCAGTAATTGCATCAAAGAAAAATGTGGAATTGTTAGGATACTGTGTTATCTGTTGTAGCCGCAGCTATGTAAGACACTAAGATCATGAAAATCAGTTTACTAGCCGGGCATGGTGGTGCACACCTTTAATCCCAGCACTCAGGAGGCTGAGGTAGGAGGAGCGTTGTGAGTACGAGGCCCACTTGGGCTACAATGCAAGTGCAAGGCTGGCCTGAACTATATAGTGTGACCCTGCCTCAAAAAAAAACCAGGGCCAGGAGTTTGACTCAGTGGCATAAACACCTGTCTGGCAGGCGTGAGGCTGTGAGTTCGATCCCCAGTGCCGCAAAAAAAAAAAAAAAAAAAAAAAGGCAGTTTACTTACGATAAGTTTTTCAGCGAAAATTCACACTTGGCAGTACTGTTGACTTGTGAGTTACATATAAGAGGACCTGCTGAGAGTGCCTGGACAGACACCAGCACGCAGTACACAGCACCAATGACTGTGATTACGTTCAAAAGTGATGAAAGAAACATCTGGAAAAAGAAACAGAGCCGTTTGCACACATTACTGCATGTCCTCAGTCTGTTCCAAGTTTCAGTGGCACTTACCAGTTTTCTAATCAGCTGCTGCCTCTCTGTAGTCCTTGATCCGAGGACTCCAGTTAGAGTAGGTGTGAAGGGCAGAGGGCAGAGTCTGCCATCTGACTACACCCATTAAAGGTGGTCAAGCTTGCCGCCGCCTCAAATACCAAATACCTCAACATTCTCCGTTTTATCTGACCACTGAGGTCTGGCTTCTGCTCCCTATTTTGTATACTTTCTACTTGTGGAACCTCAGCGAGACCTTAGTCACCCACAGTTTGATGTCTCATCTCTTGGCTCCCCAGTCTTCAGCCTGCACTTGGCCCGGATGCTGAGTGGCCCGCGGCCAGCTTCCGGCCGTGATGGATCAGCAGCAGAGGTGAGAGCAGGGCTTCTTCGCTCTGCACCGCTCACACAGGGGCGTTTGCCATCAGGATCCACCCCATGCAGGGTGGGCTATTCAGCTGCATCCCCGATCCCCACCTCCTCCCCCAGGCCAGTATGACAACCAAAAATGCCTCCAGGCAGTGCCAGATGTCCCTTTGGGGTGGAGATGGAGCTGGTATCACCCACACTGAGAACTACTGTAGGCATCTTTTATTTATGATTCTAGGCATCTTTTATGAGTCAGAGTCACGAAAACAGAAAAAAGCGTGGCATTTAGCATTGAAAATGAAAAATGTGCATGTTGTTTTCCAAAGACGATTTTTGTGTTGAGGGACATTGAATTATCTCATTTAACCCTTTGAACAACCCCAAGAGAAATACTACTACTATTCTCATGTTATGAAAGAGAGAGCTGCAGTTTAGGGAAGTTGACAAACTCAGGGTCTCAGCCAGGAAACACTGGCATGTGGATTTTGGGCACTACGTTACATTTTCTGAGCTCTAAGCACAGAATAAAGGACTTAGAATGAAATTCAAATTCAGAGCTGGGGTTGGTGGTTCACATCTGTAATCCCAGCACTCGGGAGGCTAAGGCAGGAAGATTCTTGGAAGTTTGAGGCCAGCCTGGGCTACAAAGTGAGCTCAAGGTCAGCCTGAACTGCATAGCGAGACCCTGTCTCAAAAAGACAAAAATTAAATTAAATTTAAAAATCAGATGCACACCCACACTCCTGTGCCTTGCATATATTACTTAAATGTTTTCATCCAGAAGCACCACTGCGTTTGCTTTCTGATTATCTATTATTTCTGACTTCCTACCAAGGGGCCCCGCTACAGAAAGTGTTCTGAGCATCTGTGTTTTCTTAAGAGTGAGAATCCATTTAAATGGCTCAGCCAAACCATTTTGTACACAGAAATAAGAACTAGAGAAAGGGAGAGATACCTAGGAACAGTTAAAATAGGGGATATGGAACAGTTAAAGTAGAAGACAAATCTCTCCTCTCAAGATTTAGACTCTCTTTTGTGATGCCTTGGTCTTATCTAGACTTAGAAGATACCAAGGTCAATTTAAGCACAAGCCCTCACCTGGCTGACAAGTGAATAAAGTTGCTAAGGTGGTTTCATGATATCAATTAAGCAGGATAAAAAGGCAATTATGATTGAAATAGCTGGCCCTATTAACACAGCATAGGCAATATTATCAAGTACAACAGTGGCACTCCAGGCGTCCTGGAGACCCTCAGCTTGGAATCATCTGAGTTTGAGGTTGGTATCTTACTGAGTTAGGTTCAAAACCAGCATGAAAAGTGGCTTAGTTACCCCAGCTGGTTGTATCCTCAAAGGAGACAGAATTTAAAGAGATCATTGAAAAAATGATCATTTGTTCATGAAAGAGTATATACCAAACAAAAAAAGGATTTTTAATGAAAATGTTATTTGAGGAAAACATTAGTAAATGCTTTGATAATTTTGAGTTCAAGGGTTCAGAAGTATATCAGGATGTCTTTTGGAAGAATGTCATGAATACAGCACAGAAGCAATGTGCAGACAGTCTCCTAGTTAGAGCTTAGGAAGTGACAACCAGGAGAAATGGAGAACTAATGTTTATTGAATACCTACAATGTGTCACAAACAGACTAGAAATATTTCAAAAATTATTGTAATCCTGGGTAAGTATCAAATGTCAGAGGAGGCAATTAAAAAAAAAAACATGATTCTTTTGTTCTGTGTACAAATATTCCCTTAAGACACTGACTCTTGGGCTAGGGTCGTAACTCAGTGGTAATGTTTATTAAGGAAGCCCAAGGTCCTGGGCTCGATCTCCAGCACTGGAAAAATTAAAATAACCCCAGCAGCACACTGAAATCACCTTGGATGCTTTTAAAGAACATGCAGTCTCTGGAAAGGAGCTGACCAAGGCATTGATATTTTTAAAATCTCCCCTGATTATGTAAATTATCTTATTGGGCACCATTGCTTTAAAACCTTTAGATTTTTTTTTTTTTTTTTTTTTTTTTTTTTTGGTACCAGGAATCAAACTCACGACTTTGCGCTTGTCAGGCAGGGGCTGTGCTGCTGAGCTATATCCCGAGCAAAATCTTTAAATTTGTCAAGTTCAGCCAGACATATTTACTGTGACTGTTAGTGATCTACCCCTTTCCTTGGGGAATTAGGAGAGCCCTAAATGTAACTTAAAAGCAATGTTTATAGTGTAAACAGTGTAAAGATTGTGGATTAGAAAAATACCTACTTTCTAGCTGTACTACACTGACAAATTATTCAGTTTTTCTGAGCATCAGTTTCTTAGTCCAAAAAAAACCCCAAGTCTTATGGGTACTATACTTGGAAGTGTTCTGAGCAGAGTTAACACTTAGGTTACTAATTACTAATTTACTCTTAGTTACTACTTGATGGGGAGTAGGGAGGCATTAAATGTTTGAAAAATAACGACCTCCCTGCCTTTAATTTAGCTGATTAAGGACAGTTACCATTCTGATCCTAGTAAACCAACTTTTCCTATTCACGAGACAGCTAAAGATATATTTCTGTTTTGTACACACCATAAAATGGGCATGTATATTGTTGTTTTGGGGATGTTTGTTTGTTTCTTTGTTTTATTGGAGACAGGGACTTGATGTGTGGTTCAGTCTGGTCTTGAACTCAAAGCGATCCTCCCACCTCAGCCTCCTGAGTGCTAGGATCACAGGAGTGTACCACCGCACCCAGCTGAGCACAAATTTCAGTATTAGGAAATTATTAAATCAACTGCTGTGGTGCGATTTACAAATCTTTCTTAGAAACCCTTTAGGCAAACTAAAGAGGAAAAGACTGGAGCGGGGATATAGCTCAGCAGCACAGCACCTGCCTGGCAGGCTCAAGGTCCTGAGTTCAATTCCCAGTACCAAAAAAAGTTTTTTTTTTTAAATAAAAAAAGGGAAAAAGATCGAGGGCTGGCTCCAAAGTAAGGTTTTTCTGGGAAATGGAAAAGAGTGTCCTCACTTTCCACATCCTTGTATCATCAGATGTTTCTGAGACCACGGCCCTGCCCTGCTGTGACTGAGGCTGGCTTGGCGTGGATGTCAGAACCATTAACACACTGTGGCTTCCAGAAAGACTGTGTGCACTCACCCCGGTTTTGTTGTTGCAGCACCCTCGCTTCCTTGCTGCCAAGGACATCGTAGTTGCTGGAATGACCTGGAAATCGCATTACAGAAAGATGAGTATTAATCACTTCTCGGCAGATGAGAAAGCAGTAATCTCTGTCTTCCATTTATCACCAGTTGTGGAAAAGCAAGGCTTACAAAACGGAAGAGGAAATTTAGCAATATCCTTATTTTAACTTTGTGTTTTCAATTTCAGCCATAACCATTAAAAGGAGAGGAAGGGGCCGGGTGTGGTGGCACACACCTATAGTCTTAGCACTTGGGAGACGCAGGCAGGAGGATCGCTGAGAGTTCGAAGCCAACCTGGGTTGCAGAGTGAATTCAAGGCCAGCCTGAACTGCATAGTGAAACCCAAAAATCTCTCATCTGCATTCATACTTTCCTCTGAGTCATCTAGAGAGAGACTTGGATTTTAAGAAGGATGACTTATTTGTGTGCTATTTTGGAAGGAACATTTCTGGAAGAATTGGTTGCATCATCCAAGTTTTGCTTTTCTTCCTCCTTCGCCCTCTTGATTATTACAACCTAGTATGAGTTAGTTTAGCAGTTTCCTATAGTTGAGCAATTTCCTATAAAGCTAAACTATATGAGTTAGTTTAACAAGCCCTCAGGAAAGAATTCTACAGGGTGTGATAAAAAAAATACAGTGAGTTTTTTTTTAAGTTTAAAAAAATATTATAGTAAAAGACCCATTGCTACTAATCCCCCTTAAAATACTCCCCTTTGCTTGAAACGCACTTCTCCCAACTGTTGTTGCCACTTTCTGAAGCAGTTTGGGACAACTGTTACACGAGGGTCTCGGCAAGGGATGATGAGAAACACCGTGAGCGCTGCCACCGAGTGCCGTCCGCCAGCAAGACAGGCTTACAAAGCTCCGCGATGCGTCCACATCCATCCCCTTCCCGGACCTAGCACTGTGGGGCCTCTGACCTTCCCCAAAGTCAGCATGATCATTCCAGGTGAATGTTTTAACCAGTTCAAGATAACGAGGCAGCCACAACAGCCCAACTAAAGACACTCCTGAGAAAGCACCTCCAGAGTTGCTTCAGAAGAATGATGGGATGCGTGTGCTGGAAGAGGGGGATGAATGGTATGGCGTCTTTTCCTGTAATACTTTTTTTAAATTTTTATATAAGCATTCACTGTATTTTTTATCATCCCTTAATCACCACTCCCCTGCTTACCTAACTTTCTTCTCCCAGGGTCTTTACCATCTGTCTAATCTCGCTAAACCCATACATGACAATTATTTTTGGTCCCACATTCCTCCTGCTCCTGTAATCCATGATTCGTAGTCATCATACTTTACACTGATATTTAGAAATCTTGTGTATATTGCATTCGCTGTTAAAAAAAAGATGACAGATGCTTCTCTGGGACCAAGTTCCAGGCCTGGGACTAGCTTGTTAATTGTTTGCTCAATGAGGAATTGTACATGGTATGTACATGAGAAGGTTCAGAGCCAAGAAATGGTCAGAGGAAACTCCAACTTGATGACTTTGCTTCTATTTACATAACTCTTATATGCAGTATTGTATGTATAACAGAACATAAAACTACGGCAAAAATTACAGTACTGCATAAACAAGGTTAACTGTACAAAAAAAAAAAAAAAGATATTGCGACCCTATCAACAAGATATACAGAACTGCACACACCCAAAAAAAATCCAGCAATAACAACAGCAACAAAAACAATCTGATGGGTCAAAGTCTGAGCGGTAGATCCTAAGTCTGACCAGTCGTTCACCAGGTAGGTCATTAAGGAATGTGTACTGACGAGAAATGATGTTGTAGTCTCAGAATTTAGAATTTAATTCTTACTTAGCAGCTATGGCTAGAAATTCTAGAAGGAGTTTTGTACCAGTGGAGGTGTAGTATAAATGACTTCCACTTATCGAACTTTAGTCATAAAGGTTTTTGCAATCTCAGCCCAACTCCTGCTAAGTGGTTCTCTCCCGCTCATATTTTCTTTCATTTCACTGAGCTTTAACTATATGCCAGGCCCTGTTAGAGGTGCTTTGCATGCTTTAGGTCGCTCTAGCATCACAGCAATCCCATGATGCAGGTATTATTTTATCTCCATTTCACCCAGGCCAAAGCTGAAGTCCAGCCTGAGTAGTTTGCCTAAGAATGTGAGAGAAATGAGACTCAATGCTAGGCATAGACGTCAGAGCCAGATATGGATTCACTGGTCCACATGGATTCTGAACACATTCCTCTCTTAGTCATGATGGCATACACCTGGAGCCCCAGCTACTTGGAAAGCTGAGGCAGGATTGCAAGTTCAAACCCAGCCTGAGCAACTGAGTGAGACCTTGTCTCAAAATAAATTTTAAAAGGGCCAGGAGTAGCTTAGTGATAGAGCACCGGCCTGGTGTGCATGAGGCCCTAAGTTTAATCCCCAGCACCACAAAAAAGAAAAAAAAAAAACCTCTCCTCTCCTTCCTACATTAAATGTATTCATTCTCTCCCTCACCACCACTGCCATTGCTCTTCTCGTGGGCCTTCTTCCTGCCCCTTTCCCTGCTCTTTTTTCCAAGCCCTCATCTTCCTCTGTTCCTTCAGAACAGGCTAAGATTTATGCTTTCATAAGGCAGCTTTCCTAACAGATTTCACTGGGTGCAGTCGTGCCGAATCCATGTCATTTACATTGTTCCCAAGCTTCACTGACTCATTTCCCTAAAGACCAACACCCTTGCATTTCAGAGACCACTTGTACATCCGGCTGCTCAGCCATGCAGGGGCATAACTGAAAGACCAGACGAAGAGGAAGTAAATTTTAGCCCCTGAGTAGGGGTCTGCATTCCTGCACTTGACCACCTTTGATGTCCAGGCGATCTCCACTGCCTTCTGCGGTCCAGAAAACATCATTTAGGATAGGAACCGACAGACTGTCCCAACGCACTGCGTCTGTTTTGTAAACAAAGCTTTACTGGGACAACATCACTGCCTCCTGTTGCAGGTTGTCTGTGCCTACATTTGCACCCCAGCAGTAGAGGGGAACTACTGTAGAGGAGACCAGCTCGCAAAGTCTAAAACATTCGCCATCTGGCTCTTTACAGAAAAGTTTACCAACCACTGACTTAGGACATTAATGAGCTGACATTAATAATGCAACAAGAATGAAAATTAGGATAAAGGAATTAGAGCACTGTTCCTTTTGGTTTGCAGAAATGCAAACTCATCCAGCTTTAGAAGTCAGCTATTCACTGTTACAAAGGAAGAACAGAAGCGCTTCCGACAGTTTTGCGGTTGAATTCAAACTTTGGGGAACCTCTACGTACTTGAACATGAGCTCATCATAAATAGAAAACTTACTGTTTTACAAATGCCTATTATATGCAGTATTTCTCATCTGTTTAACCTTCAACCATTTGTTTTCTGTTAATATTTTAATAATTGACTGATAAATTGGGACTGTTTGATAAATGAGCTCAATAAAAGCATGACTAAGATCACACTTACAGTTAAGCTCATATAAAATAAAGTGGTTGTCTATATTTTAATGCCTGAGCAAATAATATTTGCACTGATCTTTTTCCACTGAGCTAGTAATAAGAGCTGAGAGTCATGAACATATGCCTGTATCCTGAACCCTGCTGCCACCCACCTGTTGGCTCGTGGTCATCGCCCATGGTCTAAGGCTCTGTAAATAAAATGTGCATCATACTTTTCAATGAGTTTGATGCTTTAGTGACTTTCTAGATTGGTTAATATTTATTGAGGGTGGTAAAGTCCATTTAACTGCAGAACAAGAAAGCCCAGCTTCTCTGAAATGGTTTCACAAGTGTATATACCCTTTCTATGATTCAATTTCCTTTTCACTTAACTTTATGGATGAAGCCATGGGTTGTATCTTTGTCCTTCTGTCTGTCTGGAACAGGTGTGGGGGATGATGGCACTTTACTAGCTTTGGAAACGAATAAATCTGGAATTGGGTTGCACCCACTGTGTGACTCGTTAACACACCCAGCCTTCTATTCACTGGTCTGTAAAGTACACATTTTATCGGCTCCGATTATTGTAGTTTAAAAGCAATAACAGTGTAATACATGAATCCAGTAGTTGACATCTAGCAAGGTGGCAATAAACAGAAGATTTATGTCCCTCCATCTTTTTTTTTTTTAATGTCTTTGTCTCTGCCCTTGGTTGCCTGCAAAAGAATACCAGATCTATAGATATGTGTCAGCACCTCCTCAGACTTATTTAATATTAGTAAGAAATTTTATCTAAGTGGATGACCTTAGAAACATTTGCTGCCTTCTTTAAATTATTCCTGGCCAGCTTCTCCTGGCTTCTGCCTACACCAGATGTAGCCCAGCCTCACCCACCTCAGGCAGAGGGAAGCCTTCCGCAAGGCTAGAGAACACACATGAGGAATTGCAGTTGCTTTATGCAGCTCAGCAATATATTTCCTCTCCACTTGGAGGAGAGCTCTAAGAACAACATAAAGAAGGAGCCCAGAACTTTCCAGAAGCTTTTCTGTTCCCTCTTTGCACCTAAAGAAAATTAATAGATTGCTAAAAGGAAAAGAAGCCATCAACCTTTGAACAGCGCTTCCTAGGATGGCTTTGTGATACCAAAGTGGTCTTGAATCGAGTTTTCCAGCCAAAGAGAAAGTTGTATTGAAAGTTGAGTACATAATGGCCTAAGAATGTCTTCAATATACATCTGAGGATAAAATCAGTAACCTTATCTTAATGGTCCTGGATTTCTCTTTCTCTTTTGTTTGTGCCCTGAATTTCCTTAAAAGTTACCTATATGATTCATTATCTCTAAATCATTGATTTCCAGTGTTTTAGAGATTGTGGGTGGCTATCACACACACACACACACACACACACACACACACGCGCGCGCGCGCACACACACAGAGTCCAAATGGAAACTCATTGCTTTGCCACAAACTAGACAACAGCACATAAATGGTATAAGAAACAAAATCCAGGCTCCTGGATGCTGACTTTTCAACTTCAGCACCCACATTCCCACCTTACAAACATGGGTGAAGAAAGCCATAGTATGAGGTGGACTTGGTCCCCGTGCCTGTCATCCTAGCTTCTCAGGACACCAAGGCGGAAGGATTACAAGTTTAAGGCCAGACCGAGCAATTTAACAAAACCCTGCCTCAAAAATTCTAAAAACAGCCAGGAGCTATTTAGTGGGATGACAGGGCCCTGGGTTCAATCTCCAGTGCTGCAAAACAAAACCATAACAACCAAAAAGAACACAGCACGTATGACTTATGTAGAGTAATAGATCAGAGACAGACCTACAGCAGGATATTCTTTGAGTCTGAAAGCAGTATTTCACAGCAGGTCCTGCCCCATCCTGCTGCATCAGAATTCCTCGGGGCGAGTGTAAATCTCACCACAGCAAGTGCTTGGGTGGCTCATGACCAGATATGGTCACAAGTTCTTTATTACACACACTGCTCTGGACTTCAACAAAGGCAGACTTAGGAATAATCATTGAACTATTAAACTCCATGGTGCTCTGAGATTTATGTAACAGCCAAATGAAGACATCTTTGAGGTCAGAGACCCAGGACTTGAGTCTATGTCTTATAGGCCAACTCCGTTCAGATGCAGGTAATGCTGTGGTCGTGCCTCCCAGTGGTGGTCCAGGAAGTATTCCTTATTCCTGCAGCACACCTCCCCACTCCTATCACATTTCCTGTAGATACTTAGAGAGTGCTATGGGGCTGGGGGACGTTGAAGGAGTGAATTTAAAATGTCCCACGGTCCTGGCAGTGCAGCTCAGCCATAAGTCCTGCGGATCACGTGCCTAGCATGCGTGAGGCCTTGGGTTTGATCCCGGACAGCACAAAAGAAAAACTAAGGAAAAATGGGGGAAAAAAAGTTTCTAACTATAAAGTTTAGAAGAGCCACCCTACACATGAAGAAATGCTAGGTAATAACTCAACAAACTGTTATCAGTTTCTTTTCATTTTGCCAAAACTCTGTGGCTTTACTTGAATTAAATTACCCTTCTTTACCGATGGCCAGTATACACCTTGAGTACACCACTGCTCCCAAGAGTATCTTAAGAAAACAGCTAACTGCAAGGCTGAAAGACAGTTGTTAGGATCTGGTAAAATAGGGAAGCCCTTCTCCAAATCAAGTCAAATAAATACTACTCACCATCAGACCTGCTCCTATAATTCCTGGGAACCACCACTCGTAGCAAGAGATGGGGTTTTGGAAAATTTTGTCCTGCTCAACTAAGTTGACACCCAGAGGGATCGCATTGAGAATCACTCCCACCAGAAGGAGAGCCAGCAGGCAGAACCCATTGCAGGATGTCCATCCTTCGCAGCACGTCATGGTCACCAGCGTGCAGTCAGAACCCTGGCAAAGCAGCTGGCCCTGTGTGGCGGCGTCTTGCCTTTTATAACGAATGTCCTGGTTAAAGTTTAGCATTTATCACTTATGAAAAATGAATTGCGAAAAGAGGTTCAGAGTCCAACAGGGCAGGACATTATTATGAACATTATGATGGGAACAAAGGATCATTTTGTATTCTGATAGGGTGAAGGAAGGCAGAAAAAAAAATGTATGGTTGCTGTGAGATAGATTTGCACATGAAAATAGGCAGATGAGAACAACAAAAAAGGATAGGCATAAACTCCTCTAAAACAGTCCTTTCCTATTATCTTTCCCTAATAAGGAAAAACAAGTATATCCAATTAATGAAACTGCTTTTTGTTTTTGTTTTTGTTTTTTTGTTTGTTTGTTTGTTTGAGACAAGGTGTCACTATGCAGTTCTGGCTGGCCTTGAACTCACTTTGTAGCCCAGGCTAGCCTTGAACTTGCAGCGATCCTCCTGTCTCAGCCTCCTAAGTGCTGCGATTACAGATGTATGCCACCACACCTGTCCTTTCCTGCATTATTGATACTACTATCAGCTTTGAACTTACCATACTTTGAAATGACTCACCAAGAACATGAACGTTTATGAGACTGGGAGAAAATGTTTTCTCTTCTGCAAATGTTCTTGATTAGTCAAAATATTAGGGTTCAGTTCCAGGCTGCTGGCTCGTGTGCAGTCATTTTTAATGTCATATTATTCCAGCATTGTAGACCAATCCATTTGAAGATCGCCCATCTAAGACGTGAGAAGCCTGGCGAACCGACCGGAGGTGATCAGGGATAGAAACCAGGATGAACGATTGTACAAGAGGGAGACGAGAAGGGAGATCATTGTGCCTTATTCTAGTCAAACCTGCAACACGTACGTGGCCATACACAGTACTGTGCTTTACATCTCTAGCCTGGCTCCACATTGTTCCCCTACTAGCTAGTGAGCACCTCAAGAAAACACTATCAGTTGGGGGTCGGCTTTAAAACCCAAATGTCCTCACCTGTGCTACTCGGCCATCGGGACCCGCAGAAGGCATTGTGCTCCTGGTACTCCTGAGAGACCCAGATGACCAAGGGTTCCAGATTGGTCCAGGAATTTACAAACCCGAAGAGGCAAGGTAAAAGGCGAGGCGAGGGCCTCTGCGTCTGAATGTTTCTGCCTAGATGTGGTCCCCATCGGGTCCCTTCACACGTCATTGGCCAGTGATCAGCTGGCTGCGTTTGAGTTCAAGAGAGTGGAGAAATACAAACCAATGGTCCGGAAGAGAAGAATCAAGCTTTAGATACTCAAATATCTCCGGTGCCTTCTTGCGGATTCTGTGTCATCCCCAGCCCAGCTCAGAGCAGATTCAGCAGGTCCTGCTGCAAAGGAAGAATGAAGACTCGCAGTGGTGGATTCCCCACATTGGGGTGGCGGAGAAGGAGGAGGAAGAGGAGAAACAAAGGTGCAGACAAGCCAGCCCATGTGGCTTTAGTGGAGACAGAGAAAGGATAGCTACATGACTTAATGACCTTCTACTTCTCAATGTCTCCCTTATGAAGACAGGCCCTGCCCTGCTCTCTGTAAGATGCCCCTGTAATCTCATAACAAATTACCCTTTTTATACACTCTATCTTTAGGGCCTTCTGCCTTTCCTTCCTTCTTTCTTCCTGTCCTTCCTTCCTTGCTTCCTCCTTCCTTCCTTTCTTCCTTCTTTTCAGTGCTGTGGTTCGAACCGAGGGCCTCACGCATGGTGGGTAAGTGCTGTACCACTGAGCTACACCCCAATGCCCTAGGTTTCTGCTTTTCTGAAACCAAAAAAGGTAAAACCAAAAGTTTCTAAAATAAAGGACAGGAATGTAAAATATTCTAAGTTCTTGCATGGGATACCAAAAACAGCCAAAGCCCGGGTGTTCAGGAGAAGGAAGGATTCTGTCCAGACGGGCTGGAAACCAGGATTCCTGTCAGCTCTGGGAGATGGCTAGAATTGGACACAAACAGTGATGACAAGAGCATTCCATACGCTACTGTCAACTTGCTGAAAATTGAAATTCTCCTAGCTGTGTTAAGAAGAGATGCAACGGGAGGGACGCCCCGTGTGCAAAAGTGCTGCGACGGCCGGCGGCCAGGCTGCACCGGGCTGGCTGGTCTGCAGCACCGCTTCCCAGCACCGGACAGCTGAACCGGCCCCGGCCACACAGCTGCAGCGACGGTCCAGGACCCACTGTGACTGCGCTTAGCTGCCGCTAAAGTACTATCTGGAGCAGGGACATCGGTGCACCACAGCGCACTCAGTCCCCTCCCCCGCCCCATCTTCCTTATTAACAGCAACACACAGAAGAGCAAGACATGGCCTTCACTTCCCGTGGGCTTCCATAGCTCTCATGGCTTCCTTTCAGGTTGTTGCAACAGCCAGACCCCAGACACAGAGGATTCTGGGAAATGTAGTTTCTAATCATCCCACCTTTGCTACACAGACACAGACTAGAAGGACGTTGAAATGGACATCGAACCCTAGCTCGCTTAGGGTTCCCATATACCAGATTCTTTAAGAACCATTTGAACATATTTAGACTCTAGAATGATGTGTAACATTTTAAAAATAACTCAAAGCTGTCTGGCGCATTCTGTCTCTTGCTCAGTCGGCGCGCACCCACATACACCCAGCCCCTCAAGCTCCACCCACTGACAGGTTCGCCTGACCTTGGAGATGCTCTCAACTGCAGGTGAGTCTCCTGCCTGCTCTGTTCACTCCAGGAGGCTCAAGTGATGTGAATGGGTAACAAACACCAGCAAGATGCCCAAGCGTTCTCTTCTGCACACACTGCAGAAAGACCAGCTTCATCAGAGTGTGAGCTTTATAGGGCACAAATAGATCACCACCCAGAAACAGTGTGCATTTTCTTTTCTAATTCCACTTCCGTGCTGATGCGTTTCCCAGCACTCCCTGCCCTTCCGTCTCGGGGACTGGGTGTCTGACTACCATCAGCCAGCGCAGAGAGAGAAGAAAGCTGCCACTTTCAAGCCAAAGAGTTTAAGGAGTGATGCGCTAGGCCTACCCTCTTTCTTCCACCATAGACTGGAAAGAACTAAGCTATTTTAGGAGATGTGTCTTGAAGGATTTCAACACAGCCATGACTGGTACACACCTGTAGTTTTGGCATTCTGGAGAGCTGAGGCAGGAGGATGTCGAGTTCAAGCCCAGCCCAGGCAATTTAGCCATTTAGTGAGACACTGTCCAAAAACAAAAAATAAAGGGTTGGAGATGTCAGTGAGAAGGCCCTGGGCTCAATCCCTGGCACCACTAAAAAGGAAGGAAAGGAAAGCAAGGGGTAGAAAGGGGAAGAGAACGGAGGGGAAGGAAGGAAGAGAAGAGAGGAGAGAAGGAGGCGAGAATGTCAACATTTCCTTAAATCTAGATCCTTGAATGGCTGCAGGAAGAGGCACTCCCCCAACCCAGTCTCTTCTTCCCACCCAGAACTGCTCAAGACAGCTGACCCATTGGAGATGTTTGTGTCCATCCGTTACAGCAGCTAGCTTTACCCTTGCTAGCTTACCACCTTCCCACCCTCCTGAAGTTTCAACCTGAGCTGCTGAATGTCAACTCCATTACTCAATGAGCACACAGTAACAAAGCCATTAAGACATGATATTTTCCTAGAGAAATTATATTTGAGAAAATAAACAATAGGAAATGTAGTAAATGTGTAGTATATAACCAGTAAAA
The DNA here is from genome assembly GCA_004363535.1 of Dasyprocta punctata. Taxonomy (NCBI): domain Eukaryota; kingdom Metazoa; phylum Chordata; class Mammalia; order Rodentia; family Dasyproctidae; genus Dasyprocta; species Dasyprocta punctata. The sequence continues at coordinate 39,493 of RJWM01012845.1, read as the reverse complement.
GCAGATACATAGTTGCAGAAAGTTTACAAAATTAACACTTAAGAATGGAATGGATACATTTTTTAAGCATTATTTTATTCCACTGAACTTATGAATGTGAATTTTTGCATTCTCATGAGATGAACTTTGCCTGCTTTTTGTTGTAATGCAGATTATGACTGATGGTTCACATTGAATCAAGGGTGAATTTTTCTTATGAACAAATTTTAATGCCCACCATAGCCACGCTGTGTATAAAAGTGTCAGGTACGGAAGAGAAATCCTCAGAACGTGAGCATGGAAGCCCATAAGAACCCACCAGATGTTTTGAGTTTTGAGAACTCCATGAATTCATATGCTGGTAAAACTGCAAAGATCTTTAGGAATTCTTAGTTCAACCTTATTACTTTATAGACAAATAAGCAAGACTCACGGAGGTTGCCTGACTCGTTCACGGTCACCTGGACCGTGTCTTTTGCAGAGCCTGGACTTGAATGCGGTGCTTTGATTTCTAGTCAGGTGAATTTCTGTTAAGTTTCATGGCTTGATATCTAGGTGAGCCTGGAGCAATTAAAGTACAGAATGTGTGTAAAGACCTGAGTGCATGAAAGAGCCTGGGTCCCGGCAGCAACTCCCTGGAAACAAAAAAGCTGGGCGGCAGCCTAGCAGCAGCACGGCTTCTTGCAGCAGCTCTTCTGCTGGCAGCAGCAGCCCTTCCCACAGCCGCAGCCACGGGAGCCACAGCCACGGGAGCCACAGCCACGGGAACCACAGCCACAGGAGCCACAGCAGGTGCGGTGGCAGCAGAAGGCTGCAGGTTTGCAGCAGCAGCAGCCACCGCGGCTGCCATAACCACAACCTCCACAGCCGCAGCCACCCGTGGTGTCAGTGGAGAGGACGCAGAGGAGGTGAGGAGAGAGGACCCAGGAGAGCAGAGGGGGTCTGACGTCACCTTCTGTTGTCCTTCTGTCCCCATTTTTGACTTGGGGTGACCCAATCATGGGATCCCTTCCCTGTTGTTGTTATCTCAATTGCCTTAGGAAAATCGATAACACCTCTGATTGACTTCCTTCTAAGGGTCCTTTAGTTTTAGGTTTATTTGTTTTAAAGGCATATTTACAGGAGGACTGCATGAGGCTGAAGTATTTCACTTGCATGTTTATTTTCTGCATAATCAATGAAGTTTAACTCAGAAGTCTTGATTTGAATCAGAGCCACCAGGGGAACCAAGACATCAGTTTCTGACCCTTTAGGACATGGTGCAAAGACATTCTTTTTGAGGCTGTATCAGAGACCTCGAAACTAATGTTTCTAAAATCTACACATCACATGCAAGCAGAAGATCCCGTGTGGCTTCTCCAGTCCTGTTTTGAGGCTTGCTGTTGCTGCTTGTCCTCAGGCTTGGCAGATAAAGACAGAGGGCCGGGAACGCGGCTCAACGGTGGAGCACTTGCCTAGCTTTCCATCCCCAGCACTGCAAAAAATAAAAATAAAAATAGAATGATTTTAAAAACAAAGAAGGGATAAAATGAGAGCTCAAAAGTTAGCAAAAAGAGGAGTTTTTCAGAACGGCAACAGTTTGGCCTGCAAAGACCTCGAGTAGCTGGGGAAAATCTTCATGTCCATAGCTGGACCTAGCTGGACCCGCCCCTGGGCCTGTGCCTACAGCAGTGCCTTCTCTTAGCGTGGTGCCTTCCCACTGATGGAAACATTCGTACAAACACCATGGCAGAAGCAGGCAGAAAGGCAAATTAAACAAGGACGTATTACCTTTGAAATACAATCGAGCGTGAAATAATAATCTTGTTTGTAAGCTACAGGCTTTCCAAGCAGCCCTGTAAACAGGTCATTTCGATGACCTATTCTATCCCTATTTTTGGAATACATCCCTTGGGTAATGGGTCTTTGTTCCCATTGGAGGTCTCTATAGGAGGTGATTCATCAATAAAGGTGGAGATTTCCACACACCCAGGTCCATCCTCAGACCTAGGCAAGAGGAACCCCTGCCCCAGGCCCTGCCCCTGAGGTTCCCATATATCACAGCCTGCAAGCAATGGATCTGTCAAACTCAGAGCCTCTCTGCCCCTCAGGATGCAGAGTCAGCCTCTAGGCCTCCACGATGCCGGGGGTGACACTGCTCAGGCCCCGGGCCATGCTTCTCCATGCTTCCGCCTCACCGCCTTGAAACAGAAGCTTCTGCTCCAAAACAGTGCACGTTTGTAGGCTGAATGCTTCTACATGTGGGGAAACTTCATGTGGTAGAAATAGCTGAGATAAAACATGAGCTTGTCCAAGTCTTCCTTATAGCATGACTGCAAAATACTCCCGCAGAGTAAAATGCTGTACCTAGTGAGCGGCGGCAAGTGGCCAGTTGCCTGCTTATCGCTAGGTTCTAGTTTGTTGTTCTGGAGTATTCGAGTGCCTGCGTGGCATCAACAGCAGGTGCATATGGCACTGCTTTGAAATATTAAATAATTCGGCTGGGCATGGTGGCGTGCGCCAGGAGTCCCGGCCACGCTGGAGGCTAAAGACAGAGAATGGCTGGAGCCTGAGTTTGAAAGCAGCTCCGAAGGTAACAAGAATGCAAGAATTCATCTTAGAAAGAAAGAGGTGAGATGGGGAGAGAGGGAGAGGAAGAGGAGGAGGGAGAGGAGGAGGAGGGGAAAGCAAGGAAGGAAGGAAGGAAGGAAGAAAGAAAGAAAGAAAGAAACCAAGCAATTCGTATTTTGCTTAGACTTATTTACTATAGGTCTAATATAAGCAGGTCTAATAACTTGATTCTTTTTTTTTCCCATTCCCCTAGCCTCCTGTCAACCCCTCTTCCCCCTCCTTATTTACAAAAACTTTGTTTCCATTTTTCCTTCTTTTCCCATTTTTTCTTTTCTCTTTCTTCCTTTTGTCCTCCTCCTTCCATAGTTTCACAATATCTATTATACATTTTGGTCCTTATTTATTTATTTATTTATTTAGCGGCCCCAGGGATTGAACTCACAACCTCGCGCCAGTCAGATAGGTGCTTAAGTCACTGAGCCAAACTCCCGGCCCTGGTGTTTTTTTTTTTTTTTTTTTTTTTTTTGAGGCAGGGTTGCATTGTGTAGCTCAGGCCGACCTTGCGCTCGCATTGTAGCCCAAGCTGGCCTCGAACTCACAATGCTCCTCCTACCTCAGCCTCCCAAATGCTGGGATTAAAGGCGTGCGCCACCATGCCCGGCTTGGTCCTTATTTAAACCTTTGGCCTCTCACAGCAGAGAAACAATGTGGTATTTACATGTGTCCAATTATTTCACTTAAGAGTATGGTCTCAATGTTCATCCATTTATCTAGAAATGTCTCAAGCTTATCCTTCTTTATGACTGAGTAGTACCCCCTTGTATACAAAAAAAAATCTTCTTTATCCTTTCTTTGGTTTTTGGGCATTTGGGCTGTTTCCAAGGTTTAGTTGTGACAAACTGCTGCTATAAACATGAATGTGCATATATTGCTGTGGTATGATGCTTTAATTCAAGAAGGGGAATAACTGGGCCAAACGAGATCTCTAGTCCTAGTTTTTTGAGGAATCTTCACACTGATTTCCACAGTGATTGCACCAGTCTACACTCCCACCAACAGTGGAGAAGGGTCTCTTTTTCCCCACAGCCCTTCCAGCATTTGTTATTGGTTGATTTCTCAGTACTAGTCATTCTTTCTGCAGTAAGATGGAATGAAGTAGCAATTCTAACTAATTTATAACAATTTATTCTAAACAATTCCAAGTAAAGTGACGACGAGCTGACTTGTCAAGAGAATTAATTTTCCATACAGTTCCTCTTTAGAGGCAGCAGGGTTGGTTGTGGGTTTGTGTACGTGGGAGCACATGTACCAGTGTTTGCAGTGTTATTTGGAGTTATGAAAACGTTGAAGTCACGGGGGAGTTGTTTGAAGCGTAGCTCATTTGTCAATTTAATTCCTGTAGCAACTATGTATTGAGGGGCTACGATCTGAAAAAATTCACAAGCCCTTGCCTCTGAAGCTTCCACGTTTATGGGAATAAATAAAAAAATAAAATCACCAGTAAATGTCAAATACATCAGCAAGTAGTAAGTTCAATGGAAAATTAAAGGAAAATTAGAAGTATGAGGGTGGTTTTGCAATTTCAAATGAAAGCAGGTCTATACTATGTCTTTGTATGCAACTTTTAAAAATGTGACAAATGCATATAGTATAAAACATCTCAAAAACAGATTAAGAGTAAAAAAAAGTAAGTGATAGAATAATACGACATATGGCTGTGCCTGTTTGTGTGTGAAAAAATCTACTATACTCACCAAACCATGCTTGTGCAAACCTTCCACCTCCTTACAAGATAGCTAGTGCTCCAGCCCAAGGCTCAGAGAGCTCATTCTGACTCAGCGGACTTCTTTCCAAGCCCCTCTCTCACGCAGATCTGGAGGCCCCGGGCTTCTGCAGGTCTCTCTGCTCCAGCGCCCTCGGCGCCCAGCCCCACGGCGGCTGCAGTGTCCAGTGTGCAGCCCGGGGCCACTGCTGCCTCCAGAGGCCACCTTTATTCTTCCCGGCCAGGGTTTCAGGTGAAGAGCTCTCTGCTCCATTTTATCTACAATTTCCTAATGTGCTTGCAGAGACGGAAGGCTTTTCAGAGTGCCTCGTCTGCCATACCACTAGGGCTGGAAGCAAGATTATATAGATAATGGATCGATGATAGAGAGATACATGGATAGATAACAGAGATAGATAGATACATAGGTAGATACTAAACTTTTTAAAGTTGAGATTATATTTGCCCTTTCACTGTTAGTTATTGAAAGGACTATACTGACAACAGAATGCCACATCATGGAAAGAGACTCCTCGGCATGTCGTAGCTTTAGGACAGACCTTAGGAAAACCGACAGAGTCCTCCGACGAGGTGGGAAATGTCAGGAAAATGTTAGGAACGATAGGCTAGCACTCTGCAAACAGAGCTGAGTCATTCCTCCTCTAAACCAGCATACTGCTCTTTTTATAACCTTTACTGTATTCTGTTAATTGTTAAACAAAATTCTTTTTATTCATAATTTTGTTTTGCTTTTCTCTAAAAACGAATTGTAATCACATACAGGATAACAGTTGTAATCATATTACTAAATTATTTTCTGTGAAACTAGTTCTTTTTAAAAATAGATTGACTTCAGGTTTGTTTTCTTAACCTGCACCAATTACCTTCAGATAATGAAGATCTCCAGGATTCCTTCTTTAAAATGAGGGTCTTGCCAGGTGTGGTGGTGCCACCTGTAATCTCAGCACTCAGGAGGCTGAGGCAAGAGGATTGCACTGAGTTTGAGGCCAACTTGGGCTACATAGTGAGTTTGAGGCCAGTTTGAACTGCATGGTCTCAAAAAAACTAATTATTTTTTAAAATGCAGGTATTAAGATGCCAAAAGTTCCAACACTTTGCCTGAGGTCTCCCAGGTGGTGACACATCGCTGAGATGCTGTGAGCCTTGTCTCTGTGATCCCAGGGGTTGGGTTCTGTCCGTTCCCCACATGGAGCCAGAGAGGTGCCGCCTCCACCTGGAGCACGGTGCTGGTTCACCTCCCAGTTGATTTTTTCCACTTCCTGTTTCTCATTCTTCTCTCTTGGTCCTGGTCCTCTGGCTCCATTTGGCCAAGATCTGAGGTCCAGTTCCGAGTGTGTTTTCCAGGCCTCCACCTTGAAAGACAGAGTCTGTCTGTCTCTCCCTTAGGCCCCACTCCTCGTTTCCAAGTAAGAGGCCCCAAATGGGCCAGTTTCTCCAAAGACCCATAGCTGAAAGAGGAGGGTCTGGAGATCACATCCTGTATCATGTTCTTGTGACGTCACTGTGATTATCTTGAAGCCGAAGACTGGACCTGGCCAGCTCGGGCTGAGTCAGCAAGAGAGTTGAGCGGTTACTGCCTGCTGGGGCTGCCCCGTCCCCTGGAGCATTTCCTCCATGGGTTCTATATGATGATACAGACGTATCACATATTCAGTAAATGATTTTTAATATATAGTGACGAGAGACAATTTATAACCTTCTTATCATCAGTGACGTAGTTAATATGATACTCATGACTGTATTATAAGGGATATTATTTACATACATTGTGCTTCCTTGACTGGAAGATTGCATATTATGCAATTAGGCCCTAGGGGCCCTCGAAACAGAGAATAATCAACATAGTATTAGTATCAAGGTCAAATTTGCATACAGTGAATATAAACATGAAACCAAATTATCCATAACATGTGTACAGAATTACTGGGGACCTGTAATACTGTTCAAATTAGATTTCATCTAGCAAAAATTATTAGCTGTGAATCCTATCTCATAGATTAAAAAATAAAATAAAAAGAGGGTTAATTAACCTCTCTCTGCAGCCAGGGATTTTTTTTCCAAGTAACCAACCTTAGAAGTTTCCACAGTTTGAGGCTGGTCCTCTGTCCTCAGCATAGATGGCAAAGGCCGGGGATTTAGCTCAGTGGCTTAAGTACCTGCCTGGCAGGCATGAGATTGCCAGTTCGATCCCTGGTGCAAAAAAAAGTATGAATCAGAATAGATGGCAAGTATGTGGCAAGCAGAAGCAATTAAATAGCCCTTTGGGTGTTGATTAACAGTTACCAAATTACCTTTTGAAACCATTTTTCTCCTTTGCTTTCCCTGCTCAGGAGAAGAACATCCACTCGTCCAGAACTCGGGGCCCAGGGGCCTTGGAATAGGGAATGGGAAGAAGCCAACCCACAAATAAGACCGGACCTTCTGTCTCAAGGCTCTCCGTCACACCTTCAGCTACCGGAGTCTCTTTTCTTATCATCTTGTCTACTCTTCCCAGAGAGCTTTAACCAGTTCCTCCTTCCCCTCAGCTGGTCCCACTCAGATGACTTTACCATCTCTGTTTATTAGTAACGAGAATTACTGTATCTTACTTGTTTATTTGCTCTTTTTTTGTCTTCTCTTCTATATATGGTTGCATCCACAGCACATCCCTTGCAGCCATGGTCCCTACGCTCACAGCTATCGACTCTGCATCCATAGCTGTAGCAGCTGTATTCATGTTGTCGTCCCTACTGTTACAATCATGGCCAACCCATAGTAGAAATGAAGTATATGTCTTAAGCTTAGATAGAGATTCCTTAGATTTCTGTAAACAGTAAAAAAGTTAGGAGTGAATTTTAACTATGAATAAAGTACCATGGCCCAGAATCAGAAGAGCATGAAGTTTCTATGTGGTCTCAGAATTTAGAATCAAGCCGGGCATGGTGGCGCACGTGTTTAATCCCAGCACTCGGGAGGCTGAGGTAGGAGGAGTGTTGTGAATTCGAGGCAGGCCTGAGCTACATAGTGTGACCCTGCCTCAAAAAACTAGGGCTGGGTGTTCGGCTCAGTGGCTTAAGCGCCTGCCCTGCCAGGTGCAAGGTTGTGAGTTCGATCCCTGGTGCCGAAAAAAAGAAAAAAAAAAAAGAATTTAGAATCAAAGTCAAATTTTCATAAAGTAAACGTAAACATGAAGCCAAATTATCCATAATCATACATACCCAATTATTAGGGTTATTCAACAGTCTGCTCAAACTAACTTTGGCCTCAGAATACCTTCATTCAGCTCATGGCCCACAGGTGGAACTTCTGCATGTATCTATGGAAGTTCTGAGAGAGATAATTAATTTTAAAGTCTGCTACTATACAATTCTGTAGAGAGAAATGAACTATAAACTATAGATAGGCACAAAGATTGAGAACAAGGCATATAACAGCCACTCAAAAAGTGGGATCCAGTATTAACATTACTATTTTTTTCTCTTCAACAATTGGTGCTGGGAGAACTGGATTTGCACGTGCAAAAGGATGAAACTGGGGGCCTGCACGACCAGCGTGGACCCCAGGAAGAGAAAGAAACAGGCTTCTCCAGAGCCCACCGCACCCGGCCTGAACACCTCCAACCAGAAGACAGCTAAGACTGCCTTCCGGGGGCCTGCGCCACCGGCGTGGACCCCAGGGAGAGAAACATGCACCACCATCCCCTACTCCTACCCCGTAAGCCTACTGGCACAAGAATCAAGGAGAAAGCTCTGCCCCCCCACCATAAAGCAACCTGCTCGTTTGGAGGTCTGGCTACACTGACAGCAACTAAGGTACATAAAATAACTAAACGCTAGTATCGTTTTGTTCATTTGCAGGCCTGGGGCTGGCAGCCTGAGCATCTCTTTGGAAGATGACAATACACAGTGTAGCACAATGGGGGATTCTCTTCTGTCTTGTCTTTGAGGCCCAATATTGTTCTCATTCTTTTGCATTATTCTGATTAATTTTTTTTGGTCTTATTTTATACTCTGTTTTTATTGGTTTTATTGTGGTTTTTTTTTTTTTTTTTGGTTTGATTTTACTATACCTGTTGGAATGGTCAACTATTCTGAAAATAACAAGATATACTATAGTAGCTATTGTTTTCATAGTATCTTTCTTAGAAGTTCTGTACCAGTTCTACTGCTTTGTTTTGACTTCATTCTGTTACATTTTGTTGGATTTTACTATCTTTAAAATAAAAAAAAAAGAATGAAACTGGACCCCTGTCTTACACTACACGCAAAAGTCAACATGCAATGGATAAATATCCAAGTGTAAGACCCAAAGCAACAAAACTTAGAAAAACTTGGGGAGACACTCCCCGACATTGGCCTTGGTGATGATTTCTTGGCTATCCTACCAAAAACTCAGTCTACAAAAACAAGTAACTAGGACTACAGCAAACTAAAAATCTCCTGCAGAACAAAGAAACCAAAATAAAAAGCTGACCTACAGACAGGGAAAAAATATTTACAAACCTCATATCAGATAAGGGGCTACTACACAAGATTTAGTTTAAAAATCCATGTAATTCAGTAATAATAAAAATGGGCAAAAGAAACAGGTGTTTCTTTAGAGATGATATAAAAATGGCCAATGAGCACATGGCAGGTGCTCAACATCCCTAATCATCAAAGAAATAAAAATCAAAACCATAGTGAGACATCTCTTCACACCTGTTGGAATATCTATTATCAAAAAGACAAGAGACAGCAGTACTGGTGAGGGTGTGGAGAAAAGGGAAACCTTGTACACTGCTGGTGAGAATACAGATTGGTGCAGCCATGATAGAAAAGAGTATAGAGGTTCCTAGAGGAATTAAAAATGGAACATATGACCCAGCAGTTCATCTCCTGATGTATACCCAAAGGAAACGAAATCACTACTTTGTAAAGATATTCACACTCCCATATTTATTGCAGCATTATTCATGATAGCTAAGATATGAAAACCACCTAGGTGCTCATCAGTAGATGAACAGATAAAGAAAGCTTGGAATATGATAAAGCAGGAACATTATCCAGTCTTAGCAGGGATAAGGTCCTGCCATTCACCACAACATGGATAACCAGGCTGATATTATGCTAAGTGGAAAAGCCAGACCCAGAGAGAAAAATGTTATATGATCTCATTTATATGTGATTTTTTTTAAAAAAAGTCAAATATACAAAGCTAATGCATAAGTATGGTTGCTATTTTTTAAAAGGTCAACTATACAGAGACAGGGAATAAAACAGTGGTTACCAGGAAGCAGTGAGAAGAAGGAGATGGAAAGATTCAGGTCAAGAGATACAAAGTATCAAATATATATGGTGCACAAATGGAAAAATCCAAGGTACACCACAAGGCCTCCGGTTAATAATGGTGTGCTGCTTTGAAGGGTTTGTTTTTCCTAAACAAGTAGTTTATAGGTGTCCTCTCCTTCCCAGCTTGCCATGGAGCAGGGCAGGGCTGGGGGGTGACTATGTTAATGATGGCTATGTGAATTCTCTCACTGTAGTAACCACTTGCCTGCGTGTGTGTGTGTGTGCGTGTGTGTGTGTTAAAGTACTGCAAACATGTACTAATAAAAAAAATTAGTATGGAAATCTGTCTTTGGCCCAGTTTGTAGTGTTCTCAATGAGCTCAGGATGGTTCATATTGGTTTTTTTGTTTTGTTTTGTTTATTTAAGAGAAAAAAGACACATGAAAGCAAGATAAAAAGCAAAAGAGACAAACAAGCGAAAACAGCAAATTCACAACAGTGACATTATAGGTTTACAAAACAAGATGACAGGAACTTGACAATGGTTGCAATATTGTGTATCGTTACTTTCAACACAGTTGTTTACATTAACAGATATAGACATGTAAAATTGATCTAATCATATGAGTACTAACTGTTCTTTCTCAATAACTAATACATTCAGCAGTATAGTCATTTTAGCTATCTTACATATACATATATACAGATTTATGTCTTCTTCCTTTTCCCTTCCTTCTTTCTTCCTTTTCCCTATCCCAATTACTTTTGCTCTTTGAGCAGTTTCTTACCCTTACACAGTATTTACTGTAGATTTTGGATCATATATACTGTTTCAACTTCTTACACTAGGGAGACAATACGGTATTTACACATATAGGTCTGATTTATCTCACTTATGAGTATGGTCTCAAGTTGTGTCTATTTATTTATAAAAGTCTCAATGCAATCTTTCTTCATAGCTGAGTAGTACTCCATTGTATAAAAATACATCTTTTTTATCCATTCCTTGATTGATGGGTGCTTGGTTGTTTCCAAGATTTGGTTATTACAAATTGTGTTGCTATGATCATGGGTGCACAGATATCACTGTGGTATGACGTTTTCAGTTCTTCTGGGAAACTGCCCAGAAGTGGGATAGCTGGCTTGAATGGGATCTCTAATCCTAGCTTCTTGAGGAATCGCCACACTGACTTCCACAGTGGTTGCATCAGTCTAGGTTCATATTGTTAAATGGCAGTAAAAAGAGAGAAAAAGAAAGGGAAGGGAGAAGAAGGGAGGAAGGAAAGGATGGAGAGAGGGAAGGAGGAAGAACAGAAACAAGGAAGAAAGAAAAACAAGGAAGAAAGGAAAGAAACAGGAAGGAAAGGAGGGAGGGAGAGAGGGAGAGAGGGAGAGAGGGAGGGCCGTGGCGGTCAGGAGACCCGGGCAGGGTTAGATTGGGCAACCGGGCTCCTCTGAGAAGTAGAGTGGGAGAGCTGACACCTGTGTCACTGAGGCTGCCCCGCCAAAGCTCCCCTCTAGGCAGCCTACATCTCACCTCAAAATTCCCATCAGCCCACCAAACCTAGCCCCTTAGCACCACGTCCAGTAGCCAATCAAGGAGTGACCCTCAGAGGAGGTGGAGATGGGGCCCCTGCCCCATAAAACAGGACCGCAGCCTCAGATTCCTTGGTGTCCCAGCTCTGGGCCCCTGCGTTCCTCCAGAGGAGGGGCCTTATACCACTTCCTCCTGCAACACCTGCAGTCCAGTTGCTTCATACTGGTCTACTGACTCCTCTCTATGTCAGAGAGAGGTAAGTGTGGGTAAGGCAAGTCTGGGGAGCCCTGGACCCCAGACCCACTAAATGCAACAGAGGGAAGGAAGGAAGAAAAGAAGGAAGGAAGGAAGGAAGGAAGGAGGAAGGGCGGTAGGAAGGGAGGGAGAGAAGGGGAGGGGAGGGCAGCTGCCAAGGCTAACAGATTTATGATCAGGACCTTTATAGAAACATTTGTGATGCTACTCTAAACTGCTGAATTTCTTCCAATTGTCTTACAGTTTACTTGAGTAGAATAAAAACTTTATTTCTTAATTAAGCAACTTATTCACTGTTATTGTTCAGGGAGAATTTCCAAAATCTGATAAAAACAAAGATCCTGGAGCCACTCACTCAGGCAGACTCGGCCTTGGGATTCTCCCCCGCTGAGGCGTCCGTATTCACCTCTGTCGTAGTCCCAGGATTTATTCCCGTCCGGGTGTGTCTGGGAATGTGCTGATTAGCTATAAATATCCTTTATAGCACCTCTCGGGGAACACTGAATGACTGCCAGTTAAGGATCGATGATGGGGAAGTTCCAAGGTGATACTGCAGTGTTTGCTGATAGCCGGGGGTCCGGCGGGTTCTGAGCAGAGAGGAGAACGGGAAGGTGCCCGGACTGCCCCGGCCGCCCTCCCCGGCCACGCCTGTCTCTTTCATTTCTCTCCACCACTTCCTTGACTTGCGCTCCTCCTCCTCCCTTGTCTGCAGAGGTAATGCGCACTTGCAGGTGGGACAGACACGCGGCTTGGCTGGCATCAGTCACTCGGGGTCTTCTAGGTCTCGTCAGCCCCTGTAGACACTTTTCTTCCCCAACCTATCCTTGCTTCTTTAAAGGAAAAAATCCTTCATGGGTTCAAGTTTAATGGGATCCAAATTACCCAGGAAGAGATCTTCCATGTAGACAAGTGAATCTTTTCTAGAGTCTTGGGTCAGTAAAAGCCTTTACTCTACATGCTAATTCTTCTTCCAAATTCCTGCACAGTCACCCACTCGAGCCTCTGTTTTACCCTTCAATCCCTCAGCTCCTGTTCCACCTTCTTCCTTTGATCTTATTTCTGGAGTTGCACCAAAGTTCCAGGTTTGATGTTGCTGCTGTTATTTTCCTGCCACTGTAGTTGGTAAAATATTATTGGTGCTGCCATAAACATTCACAGTAAGGCTCCTTGAGATGTTCAGTGGCCAAATGCTTCTACAGTTTACAGGCTTTCATCCACCATGGAAGGAGGATCTCTACAAAAAGACAGATAGATGACAGATAGATGATAGATAGATAGATAGATGCATGGATGGATAGATAGATGCATGGATGAATAGATAGATGGATGGATGGATAGATAATGCATAGATGGGTAGAGAGATAGATAGATGATAGATGCATGAATGGATGGATGGATAGATAGATGGATGCATGGATGGATAGCTAGCTAGCTAGCTAGATATATGAATGGATAGGTGTCAGACTGATTCATGAATGGATAGATGGATGGATAGATGGATGCATGGATAGATGGATAGATAGATGCATGGATGTATGGCTAGATGATAGATAGATGATAGATACATGAATGGATGGATGGCTAGATAGATGGATGCATGAATGGATAGCTAGCTAACTAGATAGATATATGGATGGATAGATGTCAGACTGATTCATGAATGGATAGATGGATGGATAGATGGATAGATAGATGCATGGATGCATGGATAGATGATAGATTGATGCATGAATGGATAGATGTCAGACTGATTCATGAATGGATAGATGGATGGATAGATGGATGCATGGATAGATGGATAGATAGATGCATGGATGGATGGATAGATGATAGATTGATGCATGAATGGATAGATGGATAGATAGATGGATGCATGGATGGATGGATAGATAGTGATATAAAAGAAAAAGTTTATCCAGAGAGGAGGGGCCTTGGTCTAGGTGGTGTGTCAGGGAACACGTACCAGGGAACAGAGCTAAGAGCTGACATCTGAACAAGAGCTGGACAGGAAAGAAGGTGAGCTGAAGCATTCCAGGCAAAGGCAAGAAAACGTACAGAGATGCTGAAGGAGAAAAGGGGGTTCCAGAATTACGGGAACCGAAGGAAAGCCAGAGTATGTGGATCACAAACAAAGAAGGGGGAATTGGGATTTCTTACAACAAGGCTTTGGGAGCTGGGCCGGGCAGAGGCCTGCCTCACTCAGCCTTGCAGGACCTGCTAGTACTTCTGGACTGGCAGAGTGGGCATGTTCTGGGGTGGGGTGGGGGTGACTTGCTGCACCTGCAGAGCGGCTGGAACAGGATGGAAACAGAGACGGGGAAATCCACAAGAAGGCCACAGCAGCAGGTGGAGAGGCAGCGGTGCGTGGATGTAGGCAGGGCAGTGGAAGTGACCAGAAGTCCATGGAGTTGGCGTATATTTAGACAGGACTTGATGAGTATTTGGGCCAGGCATGGTGGCTCACACCTGTGAACCCAGCACTCTGGCAGGAGGATCACAAGTTTGAACTTAGAAACTTAATGAAATACCATATCTCAAAATTAAATGTTTAAAAAAGGGCTGAGGATGTCACTAAGTGTGAGGCCATGGGTTTGATCCCCAGTACTACAAAAACAGCAGAGAAGAAAGGGTAAGGGAGGTGAGGGAAGTCAGTAGCCCAGTTGCTCCAGGTTCTGGCCTGAATACCAGGAATTGGGAGGAGCAGGGTGCTTTTCTTCTACCATTTGATTGTATTAAATGTTTGTCTTATAATTATTATTTTTGGGGGGGATGGGGGGATCAAGTCTCACTATATAGTTCAGGCTGAACTTGAACTCACTCTGAAGCCACAACTGGCCTGGAACTTGCAGCGATCCTCCTGCCTCAGCCTCCCAAGTGCTGGGATTACAGGTGTGTGCCACCACACCTGACCTGTCTCATAATTACTTAATTATTTAAGTATTTATATTTCCATATTTGCTATTCTTTTTTTCCCCCAGAATTTAGGATTGAACTCAGGGCCTTCACACTGATCTACATCCCAGCATTTTAATTTTTTTTTTTTTTAATTTTGAGACAGAGTCTCAAAAACTAAGCTACTAAGTTACCTAGGCCAGGTTCAAAAATTTGAGATGCTTCTGCCTCAGCCTCCCATAGTGCTGGGATTACAGGAACGGGACATTATCTCTCAGCTTCATATTTTCTTTTCCACCATATCTGAAAACACGTATATTTATCTGTAAAACTACTGATGTTGCTTTAAATAATTCCATTGTTTGCAGTAGTATTTTTGTCAATTTTTTAATCTTACAGAGATACCGCACAATACCACTTATAAATACAATTTTTAGAATGCTTGACTAATGAAATCACATACATTGAAGGTGCACAACACCATGTTTTAAGATACCTCTATGTCATGAAATAATTACTGCAATCGAGCTAATTCACATACACATCCCCTCACAGGCAGCAATTCCTGATTTGGGAGGAGTGGCTGTGTCGCTGGGATTGTTTGGATGAAGCAAGGTCGTGGCTTCAGGTTCCATCGGGTTGAACCAGAAATGTCTGTGCGTCGCCCTGGGCATGGAGCTGTCAAGCAGGCTGTCGGGAGGTCACGCCTGGGGTTCAGCAAAGGGCCACGGAAGAGGTCTCCCCTCAGGAGGGCAAAGGCAGAGGCAGAGCAGGGGAAGGAAAACAGAAACTGCTGCAGGCACCAGAGAGAGAGAGAGAGAGAGAGAGAGAGAGAGAGAGAGAGATGCTTAGCAATGAGAAAGATGCTTCTCTGATATGCAGACTGTGCTGGGAGCACAGAGAGGAGCGAGATTAACGCTGATGGGATAGGATCGGGGTTAGACCAGCTGAGGGGTGGATGCCAGGCAACAGCCAGGTACGAGTAGGCTTCTTTCTCTGCCCAAAAAGAGCCTCAGCTCGTGCCCCAAAGGAAACCCTCCTCTGGAATACCTTCACACGCTTGTTACACAGATCCAGCTGGGCCACCTACATTTTAGGAACTGGTGGTAACAAGAATCAAAACCAAGAGACCAAAAAGACCCTGACTTTTAGCCTTAACCTTGATTTACTGTAAAAGGCAATCAGACACAAATGCACCAGAACCATTTAGCTCCATGCAAGACATACCCTTTCTGTGCTAGTCACGCCCCTTCTGTGCTAGTCATAAAAGCAGGTGCTCATGCTGCCCGAGCCCTCAGAGGCCAAGGTCAGACCTGCTCCTGGAGGCTGGACTGAGCAAGATTGGGATAAACAAAGCAAAGCAAAGCAAAGCAAAGCAGGCTTCTTGCAGAGATGAGCAAGACAGAACTAGGAAGCGTGCTTGAAGGGCTGCCAGAATTGTAGTGCTGCCCCTCACCCAGTGCAATCACTAGCACAGCTGGAGAGGTTGCTCCCTGGAGGTAAGCAATTATGAGTGTTCAAAGCAGGGTGCACCTTGAAGACTAAAAAGCTGTAGAGAGCTCAAAGTTCCCTTGGGGGAAGGTGCACCAGCGAAGGAATGGGGTCCATAAGGGGAGACAGGAAAATGCAAGGTTTTAAGGGCATAATTCAAATTATTTTTTTAAGCCTAAATGGTATCCTTTCAGGGTTATTTGGTACGGATGTTCAGGCTCTGCACTGTACGTCCACAGACACACTGTATATATCACAGCTGAGGCCTCCTGCCACGGTCCTGAAAGCAGTTTCCCGGAGATGAGATCTGCCTGGGCATGGGGTGGAGTCATAAAATACATGCACCTGTCGGAAGGGGAGCTGTTTTTACTAGGCGAAGTAGGTCTCTTCCATTCTTTTCTCGTAGGACTTAATCCAGGGCAATACATAACTGAAGTTTGGAAGATGACTTTTGTAATGTCCATGTCAACAAAACTTTTATTCTGGTCTCTTTAAAAATCATAGACTAGAGGCTTAGGCCAACGTTCTCATCCAGGCCTGCAGATACAGGTGATCACCAGGCTGTGCACCTGCTTCAAGGGGTGGAGGAGCGGAGGGCATGGTCCAAGGTCCAAGCTCAGCCCCGGGAGCTCGGCATGGGGAACGTCTGTGCAGAGACCCGTGCTGGGGAGCAAGAAAGTGGGCTCTCTTGAGGATGCTCGCTACTTGGAAAGAGGCAGAGATTTCGATGTCCCATGTATCACCTCGTAAGTCTTTGCAGACATGGCAAATATTTCTATGTGGATCAGCTTAGGGTGACATGCAGGAATTAGTGTTTTCCAGGAGCTTGAGTCAGGCGATTTGGTGTTGAGGCACACAATGGAGGAGCTGAACTGGCATCTTTTATCTTGAGGGCCGGATGTACCAGTTCGGGGTCAGTTTTGTGGTTAACCACAACATCCGATTTCTGCAAACAACAGCTCAGTAAAAGCAAGATCACAGCAATGCAGAGTAAAGGTCAGATTCTGAGAATGAGACAGAAAACAGAACAAAGCAAGACGGAGTCGCTGGTGGCAACGGCTGGCCATAGCTGGCCTGGTGGAGATTGTAGGCCTTCTCCCTGTGAGAAGGAGGTGAAGATCAATAGCTTCTGCGATGACTGAGGATGTGGACTCTGTGGGTAGGTGCAGGTTCAGCTCCTCCGTGTGAGTGTGTGGTGCGGCTGGTAACCCCAGGGAGGCTATGGAAAGAGATCTGAAAGACCATGCGTTTAACATGGAATCATTAGGAGAGCACCTTTCCATTTCCCTTTTACAGCTGACCTTTCAGTTTATGGAAAATGCCCAGCTCTGTAAGAAGATGAAATTTTCTAACCTGTGAATTCTAGAATTTAGGTTTTACCAAATTTGATTATTATCACATTTTTTTAACTTTTAAAGTGGATAAAACCAAGGAAAATAAAACAGAATAAAACCAATCAAAAATAAACCAGCATAAGTGATACAGGACTTCAGCACCTTACCAAAGCATCACTAGTTGCCATCATGCCTTTTGCTGCCTTCAAAATAGCTGCAGATACTTTCGGACATAGTAAAACTTGAACAGAACAGAATAGAATAGAAATAATAAAACCAAAACAGTGCATGAAATAAAGGACTTCGAAATAAGCCATTAGTAAACTCAAAATGGCTACCATAATATGTCTTGCTATCTTTCAGATAGCTGCTCATGCCATCAGATTTAAACAAAAGAATAAAACCCAACCCAACAGAACAGTGGAAATGATATGGTTTCCTGGCCAGGATCGCTTCCTGGTGAGACCTGGTTCTCTCCCGCGCACAGTCCGTGAACGGCACTGATTCACGGAGAGAGGCTTGGGTGTGGCTGTCCCCACTCCAGCAGCAGCCCGCGCATGGCGCTGGTTTCCAGATGGGCTATTATCGGTTTTTTAAACTGCACGACTCTGGGTTGGGTCGTTATCTGTACCACCCATCATAAAATTCTGGGCGTGCTGGGGAGCTCGGTGTGTTTGTTCTCTGCTCCCAATGAGGCCTTAGGCTGCTGCTGCCTTCAGCAGAGGCGGGCACTGCCTTGTCGAGTGTGACACGGGCACAAGAGGGCGACATGCACTCACTCACGTGTCAGCCCGGCCAGGACTGCGGCCACCTTCCTCCGGGAATTTCTGGTTTTCCTCCCACACCCAAGAGGGACGAGCACAGTGCGTTTGGGAGGGGCCGGGTCAGCCTGCAGCCGGGAGCTGGGAGGAATTCCTGCCCTTCCTTCCACGCGAAGCTACACAGTTGCGATTCAGGGTTACTATAGCTGAGACTTGTCCTCTGCTGGGAGACGTCCAGAAAAGACACACTTGGAGACGCCGAGAATCGGCAGCTGTCTCTAGCCTTCGTGATAAAGACTGTATTCTGAGAAAACCCCTCCTTCACTGGGGGAAATGGACCATGCATTTGTTCTGCACCAAGCGTGAGTCCAGGGCTCAGAACACGGCTCGCGTAAAGCCGCCCAGGCCGCTGCCCTGGGAAGCAAATCAATACAGTTCCAGACTCCACCGGCTCATTCCTTTTCTCTGGAAAAGGACTGCAGTCAGGCAGTCTCTGCCAGCAGCAACTACACCCACTATTCTTACTCTGAAACCGAATTTGAGTCACAGTCAGCCTCCCAGAAAGCTCTCCCTGCTGGCCGCCGGCCACCTTTTCTCAGCAACGCCATCTGGTTGCAGTTTCTGTAACTGTCTCAGGGAGAGTGGTGATGCCAGCCATCTTCCACCAAGCGGACGTGGTGGCGGATGGAGGGCTGCGCCTTTGCCTCAAGGTGGCTCTGGCTGGGCCCGATGTCACTCCACTGGTTTCTGAGTTTACTCCAAAAACCGAGTAATGCCTGGCCCTGCTTGTGTGAACCCTCCCCTGATCTCTTCAGCCAGAGGGAGCCCCAGCTCCTCTGAACCCCCACATGCCACAGCACGGCCATCTCACCTCCCTGAAGGAGCACGGTGCTTCATTTCATGGCCAGGCTGCTGGGCGCCGTGCTGCACACCTGTGATTCCCAGGGCTCTGGGAGGCCAAGGTGGACGATGGCAAATTTGAGCCCAGGTTGGGCGACTTAGTGACTTTGTGAGACTCTGTCCACGAATTAAAATTTTAAAAAGGCCTGGAGATGTAGCACCATGTGAAAACTCTGGATTCCATCCCCAGTATTGCAAATAAACAAACATCACTAGCTTTTCAGTATTCAAGAGTCATACTTTGCCATTAGCTATTTTTAAAATAGTTTCGAGGAAGGAGGAGCACAAAGGGTACATCTGTCTAGTAAACCGTGCTCAGCACACACGTGCACACATGCACACACACACGCAAGCCAGCACACATTCACACCACCCCCAATTAGGTGGTAACACCCCCGAGAAGCCTCCCCCTGGAGCCATCTTTATCTCACTGTGACTGACTTCACAAACTCTTCAGGGTCCTGCAACACCCAGCATCTGGTGGCCCTTATGTCTGGGCAGTGGGTTAAAATGTGGGATTCACCATCAATAGCTTGTGGGTCACCATTCAAAAAAGGGTAAGGGACACAAGAGCTCTGAGGCTGTGACCTGGCACCGCAGCCTCACCGCGCTGTCATGTCAGGCGGAAGTGTCCCTTTCTGATGTCTTCTGTGCTTTGATTAGCTGAACGATGTGATAAGAGGGAAGAAGACGTGGTTCTAAACGTGCTTTGCATTTTGCTCTGTCTCACTTCGGGGGAGCAGGCCAACTTCTGTGGGACACGCCTCTCTTCGTCTGTCAGCGCCCCGTCTCTTGCCAGCTTTCTTCAGTCTCCATCGGGCATCGTTTGCAGAGTCTGTCTTTCTTGTCAGGAGGGTTTTAATTCATCATTTCCCTCAGGCTGTGAAAGAATTTCTTGCTTTGCAGGAAAAGTGGTGTGAAGACTTTATGGCAAAAAAATTACAGAGCTTTCTTTAGATGGAATGAAGGAATTGTTTTCTTTTGTGCAGATAATAGCTAGGGTGCAGTATTAAAATCAAAGGGTCTAAGTGCATCAACAGTGAAAAAAAACACACTTTCCTATTCTCTCCTCTTCCATCACCTATCTCCTCTTAAGGGAGCCAATCACTGTACTAAGGATTTACACTGTTCTAAAGATTGTCTCTAAATAAATTAAGGAGTACAGCCAGGCATGGTGGTGCATGCCTGTAATGTAATCCCAGCACTCAGGAGGCTGAGGAAGGAGGATCCTTGCAAGTTTGAGATCAGACTGAGCTACAAAGTGAGCTCAAGGCCAGCCTGAACTGCATAGTGAGACCATCTCCAAAAGACCTAAAAAACAAACAAACAAACAAACAAAAAATTAACGCAATGCTAACCAAGTGCCATGCTACTGAACAACACCCCCAGCTCTTCTGTGTCTTTTGAAAGCATCTCTTTCTAAGTCCAGGTGGAGTCAGAAAAGCAATATATTTACCATACATTATATACTGAATGTGTTAACATGGTTTGTCCAATTAAAGCCCTGATTACAGACTGCAAAGTGTGTTTGCTTTTCGACACAAACGCTGCTGTGCTGGTAATCCTTTTGCCAATGCGGTGGCTTCTCTGCAGGCAGATGCAGCCAGTTTCTTGCCCCCTTGACGTCCAGTTCCTCACTCCTGAGTTATAGCTGCCCGTCATTTCCCCCGAAATGCTCACAAGGGCCTTGAGCCTGGAAAAAGGGGTCCTAGAGTTTTGAAAGGCAAGGTGTTTTATTATTAAGATCCAGGGGAAAAGCAAGTTGGCGCTCCGCTGCCCATGCTCTAAGGCAGGAAACTTGGTCTCCAGAGCATTTTGAGAAGTCCAGGGCACCTGCGCGTCTGGCAGCAGGACACACCTGTTCCCCCCCTGAAGCTTCCTGAATGGAACCACAGCAGCCGTGGCGACCACAGAAAGTGCTGTCGGGGTGGGGGTGTAGCTCAGTGGTAGAGCACTTGCCTTCCATACGCCCAGCCCTCAGACTCATTCCCAGCCCCGCCAAAAAAAAATGCCTTCATTACTCTTGATACATGGACGTGGAAAGGTTTGCATTTGATATTTTTAGGTATCTGAGGGAAAAGTCTGATTTCCTTGCTAAGGGATTTGCCTCAGGCATAGATGCATATTAGTGTACAAATATTCTCCTCAGCATATTGATTGGGAGATATTCTCGAGCATATGCCCCCTGGCTGTGTTAGGAGCTGCTAAACTGTAAGAACTTGTGACTGGGTGGCCAATCAAAGGCTTCTAAAACCCTCAGCCTCCTCAATCTTAATGCACTGACACCCTGACTAATTTCTCAACCGCTTTTCACAGTTGAACCATTTATCTGACTGAATGCTTTATTTATAGGCCCACAATTCTCGGTAGCCCCAGGCAGCTAAATGTGGCTTCAGTTAACAGCACTGTACCTCCTTCTTGTTGCAAACTCTGGGGCTGCCGAGCTGTCCTGGGGAAACGAGAGGAGTCTGTCTGGTTTGATTCATGCTGCAAAATGTATCTGGGCTCTTTTTGGCTCTTTCCTTTTCATTCTCTCCTGTAGACTACACAGGAGAAATGTTTGGGGTTCACAGGACAGCCATCGCGGAGTCCAAAGATCTTAAGTCTTTGAAATTGTATTCAAGTCCAACTTTCTGGGGCAAAAACCCAACGCAACCATTCCTGCTCCTTCAGGAGAAGCCACAGCAGCAACTTCCAGGGCACAAATTAGCCATCCTGTCTTTTAGGTCCCTGGGGTGTGAGTAATTCTTGAGGTTTCCGGGTGTGGTCTCAAGATTCTAGTTGTTCTATTCTGGTGGCTTTCAATTCGTTTGGTTTTCTGCCCACAGGCGAGCAGAGGTAAAACCGATCTACCAAGCTTTATCTCAAGCCCATCTAGAGAGATCTGGGGATTTCCTGGGGTTTTACTTTTGCCCTTTGGTCCCCATGAAGTAGTTCCATTACACAGAAGCACTTCTTGGTGCCTAGTTTAGTTTGCGTATCAGCTATTACTGAATGAAGAAACCACCACCATTGACCTTGACACTGAACCCCTGTCCTTGGCATCGCACCCCCAGATGGGTGGAACGTGTATTCTGTGATGGTGAGAGTCTGCTGATTGGCCTCTTACTTCTGTTGACACTGCTTCTGCCTGGACAGAAAGTTGCTGAGAAGTTTTCTCCCTGGGAATAGGGGGGTAAGCTTTTTCCCGACAGGAAAGCAAAAGGGAAAGGGAATGCGTGTTTGCAGGTCCTGCTCTGTGCATCTCAGCCGATCTCTAGGCTCTCGCTTTCCTTCATTTATCTTTATCATCTGCCTCCCTGCCCCCCGCAATGGAAACCCCCTGAGCACAGAGTCTGTCTGATTTGCTGATTGCTGTATTCTCAGTGCCGTTAGCAATACTGTCCTATTTGTGAGTGTGCACAAAAATATTTAAGTGAATAATCTTCCCCCAAAGTAACCCGTGGCCTCCTGCTGCTGCCAGGTCCTCTCTGCCTCCCTCTCTCTTGCCCCCAGCAGTGCCGGGTGACTCCCTCGTGAGCCTTTCTTTCCTGGGCTTTTAGGGTGGCCTTGCTCCCTGCATTTCTTCCTGCTTCTCCGCCAGCTATTTCCTCGCTTTTTGCTGGCACCTGCTCCTCATCCAACTCACTTAACGTAGCCTCCCCTAATGTTCCGTGCCGCGCCTGGTCTCTTCCTGCTATATGACTTCTTCCAAGGTGAGGTCATCTGCACCTCTGATAGCGATGACTATGCTGATGGCTTCGACTGTAATATTTCAGCCCATACCTCTCCTCTGAGCAGCTGTCCCTAAATTTAAACTACTCCCCGTCCATTTCTTCTGTCAGTGCTTCTGTAATATTTGCACCGGGATTCTTGGTTATGTACTATTTGTTTTTCTTGTATAACTCTAACCCCCAGGGTAAATTTAGTTCTGTTCTAAAACCATTTTCTCGGACTGATTTTCCCTGACCTTCTTCCTCTACCCACAGTCAAGGGGAGGGAGGTCCTTTCAACTGCTCTGCAAATGAATTCCAAACATTTCGTCTTCATTCTTCACATATCCTCATATCTTAGCCCAGTAGTTAGAAGTCCAACAGGTAAGGCTCCTGTCTATTGTGCTTCTTCTTGCATTGAGCACTTAGCCCAGCACCTGATGTGTAACGGCCTTTAAATTCATTAAATCCTCTGAGATAATGAGAATTAGGTGGGTTCCAGGTCAGGCAAGAGTTGGGTGAGGAGGGAGTGGATGAGCTGTCTACAGCAGTCTGCCAACTTGGACCTCCATGCCTAACCCAGCAAGGGACCTGCATTTGGCTTGGTTTGGCTTGATTTTAATTTGTTTTGTTGTGGAGGCCTGTTTCTGTAAATAAACATTCATTGGAACACAGTCATTCTTATTTATTTACATACTATGTCAGGAGCTATGTTGTGTACGCATCTTCCAGCCAATTTTCAAAAAATTATATACATTTAAGGTTTAAACCATGATGAATACACACTACCGATGAAATTATTTTTATAGTTAGGTAAATTAAGTTAGCTATCTTCTCACTAGCTTCCTTTTGTGTGCGTGGTAGAAGTCCCTCACACCTACTCTTAGCCAGTTTCCATTATACAGTGCTGTCTTGGTCTGTTTTCTGTTGCTATGTCAAAATACACAAGATTGGATAATTTGCAAAAAATAGAGGTTGATTTAGCTCATGGTTCTGGAGGTCAAGAAGTCTCCAGAACTCTCCTTGCCGTCTGTGGGCACCTTCTTCCTGCGTCATAATGGGAAGGAGGGAATCACATGGTGAAATAGTGCAAGCGTGCGGGAGAGACCTCACTTTTACCACAAAGCCATTTCCTTAATAAACTATTAATTCATGAGTGGATTAATTCTTTACGAAGCCAAAGCCCTCAAGACCCAATCACTTTCCAAAACTCCCGCCTCCGAATAGTATCAACATATGAATTTGGGGAGTATGCTTCCAGGACACAAAAAAATTGGGGGAACACAGGCAAACCATAGGAAACATATATTAATGTGAGGGTCTGAGCTATTGGGGTCTGTGCCTAGATCTCCAACTTCCCAGACCAATGAGCAGTGAAGGCCCAAATAACTGAGACAAGCGGTAGGATCCTTAGGGCTCCAGGAGGACCAAAATCCACTGCAGAGTTCGTAACTCTGGTGGCTGAGTCCAGACTACCCCTGGGCAGCCCACATTTATTCAAAACAGGGAAGGGGTTTAGTGGAAAACGCAGGAAACCTGAGCAGGAACTTGGGAGGGGCTCAAGGACCCCTCCAAGCAACAGATGGTGTGAATTAAGAAAGTCTCCAGGTATCCCCAGCTGTGGCCCATCCTGCCCCCCACGGCATCTCCTCACTCTTAGTTCAGCCCTGCCGGGGCCACATCACGTCCCTGCGTGTGTATTTGGCTTCGACAGCTCCAACATATTAACTATAGTGTTTCTCTCCAAATTAATATGAAGTTCAAACTCCAGGACCGCAGAATGTGACTCTATTTGGAGATGGAGTCAGAGTTTTTAAAAAGTAGGTTAAAATGAGGTCATATGGTGGGGAGTCCAATCCAACAGAACTTGCATCCTCGTAAGAAGCAGAGATTGGGAGGCTGAAGCTGCAGCTCAGTGAGGGAATGTGTGGCTAGCACACACGAAGCCCTGGATTTGATCCAGGCAACACACACACAAACACAAGATTAAAACACAGACCCACACAAAGGGAAGAACACACGAAGACTCAGGGGAAAGATGACCATCCACAAGCCAAAGAGAGGGCTCACAAGAGACCAACTCTGCTGATACCTTGATTTCAAAAATTCCAGCCTCCAGAGCTGTAAGAGATGCATTTCTGTTCCTTAAGGCACCAGTGTGAGGCTCTCCGTTATTAGACCAAGCAGAGTAAGGGCTGTTCTTACTCTCCAGCAGCCGTGGAGGTGAGGAGCGGCCACGGACGGTATTTGATGAGCAAAGCTAGAAATATCCACTAGCTGACCCCTCACATAAGTTACTTGTTGACCTCTGGTGTGGACAGTTGTTTCAAGGTTGTGGAGCTGGCACATTCCAGGCCATATCTGAACCCACACTGGCCCCAGCAAGTGCTGCCTGCCCCCTGATCTCCGCTGGGAGCTCACTGGCTCTCTTCCGCCGGGAGTGCTGACTCAGAAAGGGGAAAGCAGTATGGCGCTTTTATTTCCAGTTCGTGCTCTGACCTGTGGGCAGCTGTTCTGGGGAAATGCAGAGTCATAAATAATTCTTCCATTAATGCCAAGGCAGCCGGAATGGAAATGTCACTAGGCGATGCATTTCAAATAACTGCAAGTTGCATAATTCAGCCAGTTTTTCAGATCGTTTGTCAAAGGAGGATTTTCTTAATTCGAATTGTGGTGAACTGATGATAATCATTCATAAACGTGGAAGAAACTTAGCTTGGCTTGGACATTTCACCCAGATTGATAACGTCACATAAAGATGAAGACATTCTCCTGCCACTTAGGATGGGCCAAATGAACCAGAGCAAATAGAAGAACAATTGGTCTTATTTATAAAAACTGACCCTTGTATCTTTAAATCGCCCAATACAGTCGCGGTATTGTGACACTCTCTGTGGAAGCTTATAATCCCGGGGCTCCAGGAAGCTTCAGTGCTGCGAAACAGAGCGGCTCATTAGTGTAACTTCATCCTTTCAGGAATCTACCCCACCGGGAAGCCTCAAGATCAGCTTCATCCCCAGGAAAGGTCCTTCCGGGGGTTGCCCAGAGAAACGGGGGGTGCAAAACCTGTGCCCAGGCCTGTGGATGAAAGGGGAAGCTGGTGAGGTGCGAGAAGTAGCTGCCCTTCCCCCACCCCAGCCCATCGTGGGCATGAGGAAACAAGCCAGCTGTTCTGAAATCTTCTGCTTTTTCACAAAAAGCCGGAAATCCAGATTTCATCCTAAATTTCCCCAGTTTCCCCATTTCGACTTTGTAACAACTAATCCAAATGAAAATGAAAAACAAAAACTAAACACCTACTCTTTTTTGCTTTTTTTTTCTGGTCTGTGGGTTGGATTGTTGAGGGCACCTGCCCCGGTCAGACCACAGTGTAGGACGAAAAGTTCAGAGGGGTCTGAACGTGCACATGATGGTCACCGCACGCACGTGGCACGGCCACTTCCACGTGGGCCTCGCTGTGCACTTCTGTGACTGCATCTGACCCACCCAGTCTCACACCCAACTTCTCTCTTTAGGGAGGGCTACTGAAATTCTTGGGGTTATTGAAGCCCAAGCCACCACTGCTGGAAATGTCAGCTTCTGAACTTCACGTTCTCAAACAAGGATCTGCCGGCTCAGCAGGAAGGCTGAGAACCTCCTGCTCAGGGTATGCAGCCCTGGTGCGAGGCTGCCTGGCTAAGTCTCTGCCATGCTCCACGTAGGGGTCACTGAGAAACAGAAAAAGGGGCACTCAAGATATCAGACTTGCCATCTCGCCCTGTTTTTCTCTCCGGAAAATGTCCGTATACACTTCTGACTCTCCCTTTGCTTTTCTAGTTTGTTCACTCATTCATTCACTCAATAAACATGTGGTAAGGACATAATGTGTGCCGAGGACCATGATAGGTGCTGGGAAGGGCACACCAGAGCCTGCTGTTGCAGGGCCTACGCCAATCGGTGCTGTGAACTGAACGGTCACGCCTCCACCTGTCTCGGGTACTTTTCTCATTGCTGGGATACAACACCCAACACCCACAGCGTAAAGGAGGAGAGGTTTATTTTGGCTCACAGTTCCAGTCCACGGTTGGCTGGCTCCAAGGCAGTAAGAACATGGCAGAAGGGGATGGGGCAGCCAGGAAGTGGAAAGAGAAGGAAGGAGCCAGGGAGGCCACACCCCCAATGACTCAGCTCCAACCATGTCCCACCTACCGACAGCGTATTTAACTTTGAGTTTATCCATGGATTAACCAGCTCCTCCCCCATGGCCCAATCACCTTCCAAAAGCCCACCTCTGAGCATCCGAGGCCTTTAGGGAGCATTCTAAATAGAAACCATTACACCACCCCACCCTGTGGTTTGTCAGTGAAAATCCTAACCCCACCACCACGCTGTGATAGTATTAGCGGTGGCTCTTTGGAAAGTGATTAGAAGGATGAAACTCTCATGCAAGGGATTAGTAGCTTTATAAAGCAGATCCTAAAGAGCCCCTTCGCTCCCTTCCACCATTCAATGCCCCAGCAAAAAAGAAGCCATCTGTAAACCAGGAGGCCAGGCCTCACCAGACACTGTGTCTGTGAGCACCTTGATCTTGGATTCTTCAGCCTCTAGAACTATAAGAAATAAATGGCTAAGCCACCCAGATTATGGTATTTTTCCTTATGGCAGCCTGAAATGACAAATATGTGTCCTTCAGTAATCCAAAACTGAGGCTCAAATTTGCCTATTGATCCCAATTCACACATATGTAAGTTTTTATCTTTGACAGCCTCTCCCCAGTATGGTGAAGTTAGATTGAAGTGTGCAAGAGATACTAAATTGAGTGAGATGCTGGGCGTGGTGGTGCATGCCTTTAATCCCAGCACTCGGGAGACTGAGGTAGGAGAAGTGTTGTGAGTTCGAGGCCAGTTTGGGCTACAATGCTAGCACAAGGCTGGCCTGAGCTACATAGTGCGACCCTACCTCAAAAAACTAGGGCCGGGAGTTTGGCTCAGTGACTTAAGCACCTGTCTGACAGGCGCAAAGTTGTGAGTTCAATCCCTGATGCCGCAAAAAAAAAATAAATAAATAAATAAATAAATAAAATAAAAAATAAAAAATAAAATAAATAAATAAATAAATAAATTGAGTGAGATGCCATGGTGATCTTTAGAAAAAATAATGGTGGATGACTGAAGCAAGTGTTATTTTCAGTGAAGACATTTAAAAATTTTGTTTTTGTATTTTATTAATAGACTTTTTATTTTTTGGTATTGGAGATTGAACTCACAACCTCGTGCTTGCCAAGCAAGTGCTTATGCTGCTGAGCTAAATCCCCGGCCCTATTAATAGACTTTTGGTTTTAGGGCAGTTTTCGGTTTACCATAAAATTTTGAGGCAGGTTCAGGGTTCTCATAGATGTGCTCCCTGCCTCCATACACAGCCGGCCCTGATATCAGCAGCCCTACAAGAAGGCCCTTATGTTACACTCTATGAACCTACACTGACGTGTCATTTATCACCCAAAGTTCACAGTCTCTGTTAGGTTTCACTCTTGATGTTGTACGTTCTGTGGGTTTGGACAAATGGAGAACGGCGGACGTCTACTCTTACGGCACCGCACAGAAGATTTTCACCTGCATAGAAACCCTCTGTGCTCCACACACTGGCTTTACTTTTTGCATTTTAAAATGTTTAAGGTCAGGATTGGTAAAATGTTTCTCACTCAGGCAGAGGATGTGCTGATCACTTTAGGAAATGGGCTGGTCAGCATCACAGCACAGTTCAAGGAGGAGACCACAGATTCTGGTGCAGACACAGAGGATTCCCCACCCAGTTACTTAAGATTATGGAATAGCGTTAAGGCAACTAACTGTGAAACAGCTACAAAGGACCATTGCAGATATCCTGGAATCCTGCCCTCTCCGTCCCTTTTCCCAGCACTGACCAGTCAAATCATTCGGAAGTCTTTGCACTCAGCATATTGGCAATGATACCATATTGTTTCCCGAAAAAAAAAATGACTTTATTTTTTAACTCAATTCGGAAGTCCTTGTTTCAGTGGAGAACAACTACATTTTCTGTATTTCCCTGTTAGATAAACCAGGAAAGAAAAACATCTCCAGTCCACTGTCTACTAGATTTATATTTGGAAGTCTTGGTTAGTCCAGCCTAGAAAGAAAAACCTACTCAAAGAAATATTTGCAAAGTATTTTATATTTTGTATACATTGAATTATATGTTTAACACTGTTTATGAACACATCAACTTGTATTTTGTTTCATATGCGAGGTAGATATCTGTAGATCTATGGTTTTAATGGGTTTCCGGGTTTGGGATAGACAGTAATGGCTCAACTTGAACTGTTCCATTTCTGACTATTACTCAGGAAACATTTAGTTTCATTTGTATGTTTGTTTTGTGACAGGGTTTCACTGCGTGCTTCATATTGGCCTTGAACTCACTATGTAGCCCAAACTAGCCTTGAACTTGCAGTGATCCTCCTGCCTCAGCCTCCTGAGTGCTGGGAATACAGGTGGACACCACCATGCCCAGCTCTGTTTTTGTTTTTTGGAGCTGGGGATCAAACCAGGACATTGTGTGTGCTAGACAGTGCTCTAGCAGTGAGTTACATTCCTACCATGAGCTTATAAGTATGGAGTCACCTCTCCTTAAATCTACTTCTGACCAACCAGAAAAGGAGGTATATCAATTTCTTGGGAGGAAAGAACTTGGTATGAAATTCAAAGAATAGCCAGCCATGTTTATTCTGGAGTCTGCATGACTCAGGGTATGTGAACATATAAGGACAGAACCCAGAAAAGAGGAACAGCTCTTAATGGGTGGAGTGAGATGAACCTCCTTGGACAGAATTGTCAGGAAGCCCTGCTCACCGGCTTGGAAACAAAGGCAATATCGAAAATTGCACTCTAGGGCTGTTTCTATTGGGTGTGACACATATCTGGGGACTCCTAAAGATACCAACAGGGAAAGGAGACAAGAAGCAGAAGCTAGGGTCCTATGGGTATGGTCCATAGACCATAAGAGACCGTGGACAGCTAGTAAAGCAGCCCCCATGAGATGGTAAACTTTTAACATCACTGTGTAATTTTCATGGTATTTTCCATGGTTCCACTGGGTGGTGATGGACTCATACTATGTAGGTGGCAATAAAAGACAGCGGGAGGTGCAGTACAGGGCTGGCTTTGCCTCCTGCGCTCACCACAGGCCGTTTGACACCCCAGTGTGGCAAACGTCACCTGTACCTGTAAGAGTTAGTGATGAAAATATTGATCATGGCGTTTCAGCCTGTTTGCATGTGTGTGTGCCTGTAAAGACAAGTGTTTATTGTTACTAAGCAGACAAGCAAGTTTCCTCACTTAATATTTAAACCTGAGCTTGTGCTATTTTATAAAGTAATGCAATCAGTTAAGAGCAGTTTTCAGTAGCCATGGTGTAGGAAGTACAAAAAGGTGTCCAATGGTTTTTGTTTGTTCCTGATATTGTTATAGTGACATATGCAACATTGTGAATACTAGAATGTTATAGTGCAAAGCATTTTACAAAGGAAGTTTTGTTATTGATATATATTAACCATATTATATAGCTCATACATGGCCCAAGACAATTCCTCTCCACTCAACATGGCCTAGGCAGGTTAATCGTTTGGCCACCCATTCCCTGCAGTGTGGTGGGCAAGAGGGGAATGCTGATGTAGTAAAATGATGTGTTAACAATGACTGTGGTCTAATCTATGCCCAGGCCAGGCACTGTGTTTGCTGATTAAGCTGGTGTCAGTTAACTGGCTTGGGAGCTGCCTAAGGGAGTAGTAAAGCAGGTTTGCGGAGGGAGGGTCATGGATTGGTGACTTTGGGTATTGTATATGTTCCCTGGCTCCCTCCTCTCTGACACTGTTCCTCTGTTCTGTTCCCAACCCCCATGAACTGAGCAGCTTTGCTCTGTCACGTTCTTCAGCCATAATGTTTCTCTCCTACAGTCAGCGTACCATGTACTAACTTCCCGGGAATTGTGAGCCACGTCAAACTCCTCCTCCTGTAGGTGTCAAGTATTACATCCTAGTGATAGAAAAGCTGCACAATACCCCAGGCTACTGTGTCTCAGCCCCACAACCACCTTTCTGTACTATGCCAGTGGTTACAGGGCTGGGTCTCCACAAACCACAGTTTTGCATTGCAGTTGGCCTCCTGTAAGCTCCGCCTGCATGGGGGATACTGGAGAGAGACCGCACAGTTGGGGAAGGGTGAAGTCCATGGTCCTCCCGGTGACAACCCACTTCTATGAGTGGCTCCAAGTCGTGCTTCCTCACCTGGAGCAGCATCAGGGCCTTCCCCTGGCCACAGCTGAGACCAGTTTGCAGTATGTTCAGCATTTACTGACCCAGCCTCAGTGCATCCCCTTTGAGAGATCAGCTCTGATGTCTTGCTCCTCTCTTTAGGGTCTGGTTTCAGCTCTCTGGTCTTCCTCAAAACATCTGAGTTTTAATAGTCTCAGTCTCTTCCTGTCCCTGCTCCCCAGGCCTAAGAGGTGACCACTGCTTCCTGTAGTTGGTACCACTGTGACACTTTAGTGTTACCATTGTCTGATCCCTGTTACTGAGTCAGGAAATATACACTTCATTAACAACTAAACCCTTCCTGTTCAGAGGACTGATGTGGTTTCTGTCTCCTGACTGGACCCGGTTGGACACAAACCTAAAGTTGTCTCTGTTTATTCATTGAGCACTGTGTAATGAGTTCCCATGATGTCCAAGCACTGTGCTAAGCGCAGGGACACAGGGATAACTAAGGCAGACAAACTCCTGCTCCTGGGGAAGGAGGCAAAGAGACAACAGCACCCAGAGTGGAATCTGTTCTTCCACCTCCATGACCGGAGGAAGAGATTCATACTCTCCATCTCTTATGTAAATGGTCACTGAGCTTCTCGGTGAACTTATCATACTGAAGTAACCACTGTTTCCCATTCTACCATGAAATCCACTGATCGATGCTCCCATCAAGCTGACACCCAGGCTCGCCCAGGCCACGCCCACACTGCCTGGGACTCAGTTGTGTCGGCAGCCAGTCCTGTGTGTGCCATGCGTATTTATATTTCAGATCACACTACTCAGTCAAGGAGCACATAAACCAATAAATGTGACTGCTAAAAAGAATCTATTGTATTTTTTTCTAAAAGCCCAACTACAGAAATGCCACTATCAGGAGTGAGTGACTCACTGGGTGTGGTAGCGCACGCCTTTAATCCCAGCACTCGGGGAGGCTGAGGTAGGAGGAGGGTTGTGAATTCGAGGCCGGCTTGGGCTACAACGTGAGCTCAAGGCCGGCCTGAGCTACATAATGCAACCCTGACTCAAAAAACTAGGGCTGGGAGTTTGGCTTAGTGGCTTAAGCACCTGTCTGGCAGGTGTGAGACTGTGAGTTTGATCCCCGGTGCTGCGGAAAAAAAAAAAAAAAGGAGTGAGTGACTCAAGTAGATATTACTGGCCTGAGAAGGACACTTTGTTGTGTTCTTTCCAAAAATCTCTAACTCTTGTCTTCTCTGGAGCAAAGCCTCACATGAACCCATCCTGGAAGGCATCCTGCAGCATATCTGTCCAGTGCTCAGTGTCAGTGCTATGAAAAACAGAGAAAGATAGAGAAATTATCAGAGACCAGAGGAAGCAGGGGAGACCTGACCACTAAATACAGCGGAGGACAATGGCAAGAGTAGTGAAATCCAAATAAAGTCTGGAGTTGGGTTAATAATACAACACCAATGTTGGCTGCTTAGTTTCGACACCTGTGCCGTAGGAACACAGATGTTAACGCAGATGGTAACAACTGGGAGGGGGCACTCAGGAACTCTCTGTGTGCTGCCTTCTGCACTGAGCTGTAAATCTAAAATTACTCCAGAATAAAATGTTAAAAACAGAGACAACTAAATTACATGCATTGGTAGATTTGATAATGGTAGGTTGTTTTTAAACAATGCTGTTAAATAATGTGTGGGCAATTTTCCTAATCGTAGAAGCTAAGGGAAACATCTTTAATTGTGCGTTACAGTTTTCCTTACATTCCTGCTCCACTTTAAAGAAACCAAAACCAAGAATTAGAGAAGATGCTTTGTGGCTGTAAACAATGCCAAAAAAGATGATGGTGAATTTCCACCTGTGGAACTCATATGCAGGGGGATAGCCAGGGTTAAAACACAGGCAAAGACATGTACATTTATTCGTGTTTTCACAAAATACTTCATAAAAATACACCACTTGTTATGATGGCCCAATCTTAGTGTATGTTGGAATCAACTAACTGCTGATCTCAATTCCACTGAGCAGGACGTCTCTTACTAAAAACTAAGATGATCGCAGGTCATGACTGGTGCTCTAAAGGGGTGGGTGGGGCAGTGTCCTGGTGAGGGACTGATAGGGATGGGAGAGCTTGGGGAGGTCAGGAATATTCTTCAAAAAAATGACATTTGTGTTGAGGTCAGAGTGTGGTTTAGGCAATTTAGGTTGATGGAGTGCCATGAAGGAGAAAGTCACATAAGCCAATGCGGGAAAGTATCACGGGATGGATGTGCCGACCCAGCGCAGTGGGACCCAAGGGCAGGGTGCTCCTTGCTCCCTGGGGTGGTCAGAAGAGGCTTCTGGGAAGAGGCTGCCACCCAGCTGTGCTTTGAGAGACAAGAAGATATGCCCCAGGCAGACGAGGAAGGGAGGAGGTGCCCCCAGGCAGGGGTGAAATTACAGACATATGACATGCAATTGATAGTAAGATCACACATTGAATGA
Organism: Dasyprocta punctata; assembly: GCA_004363535.1. Taxonomy (NCBI): domain Eukaryota; kingdom Metazoa; phylum Chordata; class Mammalia; order Rodentia; family Dasyproctidae; genus Dasyprocta; species Dasyprocta punctata. The sequence continues at coordinate 6,327 of RJWM01012845.1, read as the reverse complement.
CTGTCAACTGTTCTTTTAGTTTTGATCATTCATTTTAAAAAATTTTAAATTGGCATCTAATAATTTTACAGACTGTTACTAAATCACAGAGCTATGAAATAACCTGTTACATCTTGGAAACCATAGCTAGTTTGATACAGGGGGGTGACATGGTTGGAGTCATGTGTTTGAAGGGTGCTTGACAGCCATCTGGTCTTACACTTGAAGTGTGGCCCATGCACCAATAGCACCAGCGTCACCTGGAGCTCATCGGAAACGCAGAATCCAGAACTGCTGTCAGCTTTTCAACAAGAATCTCAGGTGAATCCGATACACAACACAGTGCAGAAGGTGGAACGGAGAGTTTGGTCCTCTCAAGACAAGGACACGGTGTGAGAAACGACGGTGACAGTCGATAAGAGACTAAGATGGCCAAGGCCACAGCAACAGTGAGGAAGGAGGGAGCAGGTGTGACGCAGGTCGCAGGGATGGGATTATCGTCCTCGAGCAGTAACTGGATAAGGCCACCATGGGGAAGTAGGAGTCGACGTGGTCATTAGGCAGGGACATGCCAGAGCCAGCAGGAGGGCCAAGCATACAAGTTTTTGGAAATGAAAGATTATGGTTAATGCTTGCATTTTTAAAAATCATTACAGTAAAAGACACATTACCATTAATCTTCTTCAACTCCCTTTAGACATACTTATCTCATCATCGTTTCTTTTTTTTTTTTTTTTTTTTTTGTGGTCCAGGCTGACCTTGAACTCACTATGTAGTCTGGGCTTGCCTTGAACTCACAGTGGTCCTCCTGCCTCAGCCTCCTGAGTGCTAGGATTACAGGTGTGAGCCACCATGCCAGTGTTCTTTCCATTTTCTGAAGTTCCAGAACTCCTCTCTCTTGAGTGTGCATATGAGGGGGTGAATAAAAACACAGTAAACATTGTTACTGAGTGTCATCCAATGGAACGGCAGCATGTAAAATCATTACAGTGCGTGCTCAGCCACCTCATTCACAGGGTCCGGCACTGTGTGACTTCTGGCCCTTCCCCAAAGTCAAAACAACCACAAAAGGTCAATGTTTTAAATCGATTCACAACATTGAAGCAGCCACAACAGGGTGACTAATGAGGGCCAAGCACTCTTTCAGAACAGCCTCGGAAAGTGGCAAGATTGATGGGGTGTGTCCCATGGACGAGTGTCTCGGGGGAGATTCACGGCAAGGGGACTTTCACCGTAATCACATCCATACATTTAAACGCATCCTTTGTATCACACCTCATGTACACAAAAAGGAAACCATGTACATTTGCAGTAAAATAAATCAACTGAAAAACAAAGGTGATACCTTCCCCCAACTCGTCACTTCCCAATTCGTTTACTATATGCCATGTTGTCTGAACTTAACTGTGTCAACTGGGTGGTGGATGCCACAGGTCAACGCAAGATGCTGGGCGTCACCTCCCGCCTGCACTGTCAGTGGGGTCACACTGGTAGCTTGACAGCTGCTGATGCAGGAATATTCACATCATAGTGACCAGCAGCTGCTGTAGATCAGGTCTTTTTTTTTTTTTTTTTTTTTTTTTTTTTTTTTTTTTTTTTTTTTTTTTTTCTGTCTTTTTGAGACAGGGTCTTGCTATGCAGTTCAGGCTGATCTTGAACTCATTTTGTAGCTCAGGCCTCGAACTCACAACCATCCTTCTGCCTCAGCCTCCCAAGTGTTGGGATTACAGGCGTCTACCACCATGCCCAGCTTGCAGATCAGGTCTTAATTTGTGCTTTGTTTTGTTTTGCTTGTTGACTTTCTAGATCAGGGGCTAACAGACTTTCCCTACAGAGGACCAGAGAGTTAATGACTTATGGCCTTTTGAGCATACTTGAGTATCACTACTCAATCCTACTTGTAGCATAAAAGTCATCAAAGACAACACAAACACAAATGAGCATGTTTGTGTTCCAATAAAATTTTATTACCCCAAAACAGGCAAAAGCCTGTTTTTATCACCATCATTCTTATTACTCTATTTTGCTTAACAGTATTGGTTTGTCAGCTTCTGGGCTAGATTTAGAAAACAATGGCGAATGCGTTAATAATGTCAGTTAAACTTTATTGGGTTTCTTGTCTGCAGCCCTTTCATTGTGAACAGCATAGACTTCAGGGAATATTCTTTCTATGTTCCAAATCTGTTATTTGCTAATAAGTCACCTGCATCACAAATGTATCTTCTCTGCTTCTTGTTCATTGTTATAAACTGAAATACCAAGCAATATTCATGCCAAATCCGCACTCATTTATCAGCTCTCCATAATATGGCTTTCGTGACAAGAGTTCAGCATAAACCAATGAAAGCATTCTGCGAGAGCCTACTAGCTGTAATGGGATTTACAGGAGGATTTCTGTCTTGTTGTTATCTTATTATTATTTATACATGGTGCATCACTCATATTTACATCAGTAAAAAGTTTAATAAACTTCTAGGCACAAAAGGTACATTTTTCCTTTTCTGGGTTGCTGATTATGTGGGTGGCCTCACTGATCGGCAGCCACAGCACAGGCTTTGGGTTTAGCGGTGAAGGTGGGTAGAGCTGGTGGGAGACAGGAGGAGGAGTTTTGCAGACACACACATAGACACACAAACACACACGCGCGCACACAAACACACACATGCGCGTGCACACACACTCAGGAAGCTTGATTTGGGCTTTGGTTATGTTTCCCAGTTCTGTTATTTTCAAACAGGCCCACTCAGCACCTGGCCCTGCATCTCATGAGCAAGTTTGTTACCAAATCTTAAGTGGAATAGAAAGTTTTTCTAAAGGGAATTAAGTGACCTCCCCCCTTTATCCTCTGCCATGGTGTGAAGCGGTTCATGCTGAATCCTGCAGACATTTGTCGTCTCCACTGCAGGCTGAGGGAAGGCAGAAGATAGGCAGGACCCTCCTCTCTCTGGGCTTTTAATCATGGGGGAAAAACACATGAAATCAAGGATGAAAGTGGCTTCTTTCATCAGTTTTGGAGTCTGTCTCTGTCTCTGTCTCTGTCTCTGTCCCTCTCTGTCTCTCTCTCTGTCTCTGTCTCTCTCTCTTATTTTGTAGTACTGGGGATTGAACCCAAGGTCTTCACACTGAGCCACACCCCCACACCTCTTTTTACTTTGTATTTTGAGACAGGGTCTCCTTAAATTGCCATGTAGGCCTGGCTGGGTTCTGGGCTCTAACTTGTGATCCTTCTGCCTCGGCCTCCCAGAGTTCTGGAATGACAGGGGTGTGGTGTCATATCCAGCCAAGAGTCTCTCTTCTTTAAGGAAAATATGTTTATTCTAATGTTTTAGTCCAGAAAAAGCACTTTCTAGTTTCAAAAGTATGCTGTGCTTCAACTGGCCATTTTCAGCACACAGGGAAGCCAAGTGTGACTTGGAACTGGAGTTTGAACTGGTGTTACAGTTTGGCTGGGATGGTTCTTTCTAAGTGTTCTTAGCTGGGCGTGGTGGCCCACACACTAATCCTGGCACTCAGGAAGCTGGGACAAGAGAATCTCCATGAATTGTAGGCCAGTTTGGGCTACACAGTGAGTACAAAGCTAGCTTTAACTACGTAGTAAGATTTTGTCTCAAAATTTTTAAAATTCAATATTTTTTATTAGTACGTGTTTGTAGTACATGGTGATTCTGTTCTTTATGGGGAGTTGGTATGTGCACATAACACATTCTAAATATTATTTTATCCTTTCCCATACCCATTGTCTTGTTCCCTTCTCTTTTGCAAAAGACCTATCTCCCTAAAAAAATGAAGGAGAAGGAGCAGGAGCAGGAGGAGGAGGAGGAGGAGGAAGAAGAGAAGAAGAGAAGGAGAAGGAGGAGAAGGAGAAGGAGGAGAAGGACAAGAAAGGGAGGAAGAGGAAGGAGAATATTCTAATATTAAGTGGATCATTTTTAAATCCATTTTTAATTTTGTTAACTCATTTTAAATTTTTCAACTTGTAAGTAGTACTAGGAGACTTTGAAGCTTCCGCACAGATGTTATTACTACCAACTAGTCACTAATTACTTAGAAACTCCTCAAGGACCGAAGTTAAGAAACAGAGAATAATTTTGTCTACTAGCTATTTCTGTACCCTGCTACTGGACATGCTGTGGAGTTTTTGTGGAAACTTCTAAGAAAGTAGTAGAAAATGAAACATTTTGTATCACTGAGTAGCAAAGACCACAATGGAAATAAATTTAAATATTTCCTCTTGTATAAAGAACCTCCCACAGAGCACTATAAATAATGAAGGTGACAATATTCCGATCAAGGGGACCGGGTGGAGGAAATGGCAGGGATTAGGGATGGAAAAGACCTCTGGGTCCTATGTCAAAGGTCCTGGGACTCAGAGTCAGAGGGTGCTAGATAGCCATAGAGATTGCTCTGTGTGACCGTTCATGCTGCAGGTGAGAAAACTGGGCCATTGAGAAGGGACATGTGCAAGGACACGTAGTCAGCTGGCTGAAGTCAGGGTGAATAAGAGCCATCAGCTTTTCTCTTTACCTCTGTGTCAAGCCATGGTCCCAGGAGACAGCATGCGGCCGCATCCGCCTTGCTAACGTGGGTAGGTCCAAAGGCATGTGTTTGCTAGAATTGCTTCTACTTGTACTTAGAGCCCTTCTTCTTCATTTTTTATTGGTTTTGTTTTTTGAGACAGGGTCTCACTATGTGGTTCACACAGGCCTTGAACTCACTATGTAGCCCAGGCTGGCCTTGAACCCACCAAGATCCTCCAGCCTCAGCCTGCCTGGTGCCGGGAACACAGGCACACGCCACCACGCCCCAGTCTACGTACAGCTGCTCACACCTGAGGATTGGGAGCCAATCTCTGCAAACCTTGCGGAACTTTCCTGCTCAGTTTTCTTCAAGACTTTGGTGATGCGACACGAAGACACGAGAATCTCTTCCCAGCAGGAACCTGTCCGTTTTACAATCTCTTTCCTGAGATGAGCTCACGTCTAAGGTCCATGGAGACAGAGCCACTGAAATCCTGTGATTTAAGATGCGGAATGGCCAAAGTCCTAGTTTTTTACTCCCAGAAGCTGCCTGATACGCTTTTTTCTTTTTTTGTACACAGTGAAACTTGTAGAGACAGTTTTATGTTGGAGAGATCTTTTACAGCCTTTTAAAAACCAGGTAAGATTTACATGAGAAACTCCAAGCCCACTGAGACTACTGAAACTAGATGAGATAAGATGGCACATCTTGGAGAGTGAGCTTCTAAGAGTTCAGTGACAATTTATTGAATTTTATACAACATAGGGGCAACCAATTAAGCAGCAAATATAGAACCATTATACAGCTGGGGATGTAGCCCAGCAGCACAGCACCTGCCTGGCATGTGTGAGGTTGTGAGTTCAATTCCTGGTACCAAAAACAAACACACAAACAAAAACCATATGCATAAAAACTGTGAAGCTGGTTCACATTATTTAATGCTTGAGTAACTACCATACTTCACAAAGCCAGAATGAACAACGTGAACGACAGTTTATGAGTGTAATTACGAACAATAACATTCATGCACTCAGTGACCTTTGATATTTGTGCTCATGTAACTACAGTAACCATCAGCGTAATCAAGGTCCAGAACATTTTCCTACTTGGAAAGTTTCCTCATGCTCACCTAAGAGTGAGCTGTAAGTACAATGACTTTTCATCCCCAAGTATCTCACTTTGCATTTCCTAAAACCATAGGTTCTCTTACAAAACCATGGGACAATGATCAAAATCAGGAAATTAACTCTGAAACAACACTATTATCTCATCCTCAGGCTTTATTAAGATGTTGTCAATTGCCCCAACACTGTCTTTTATAGCACGAGGAATCCCAAATCTAAATTCTACCATCTTGTCTCCAGTCTCCTGGGATTTGGTGTAACTTTCTGAGTTTTTATTTCTCACAATATTGGCCAGTTTTGAGGTGAAGGGCCCAGTTACTTTGTAGACTGGCCCTCAGTGAACTCATGCTTGTGCGATGTTTCCTCATGACTGGGTCCCTGTTAGGCACTTTTGGCAGGAGCACCCGAGGAATAGGACTCAGTTCTTTTCTGCAGCCTATCAAGAGACCCTTGCGGTCAGTGGGTCCCATTGTGGTAAAGTTAGCTCTCACCATTCGGGCAAGGCGGTACCTACCATGTTCCCCTACTGAGAAGTTATTATTTTACCCTTCCAGTTGAATAGTGTTGGGCTTTTCTGTTATATTATTCAGCATCTTCTCTCATGAGCATTCCTTTCCTAAGACAATAAAATCTCAGTGGGTTACAATCCATTACATGGAAGTTGGCCTTTGCTAAACTTTTTGATTCACCCTACTGTTGGGGACCA
>RJWM01012844.1:0-55257 GCA_004363535.1 Dasyprocta punctata | reverse complement strand
TTTCCCTCAGCTTTTTAAGATTCCTGAGCAGCGCAAGGTAGACGTGCGCTTGAGGCCAAGCTCACTGTCCTCTGCGTTCCCGCGCTCCCCCGCTCTTCCTCTTTCATTTCTCTCCTCCCTCCAGCTTGAGCTCTGTCTGTCTGTCTGTCTGTCTCTTTCTCTCGCTCTCTGGAGCACGTATGCACTCTGTCTGTGCCGCCTCTTCCTCGGTCTTCTCTTCTCCCCGTCCCTCTCCCCACCTCGTCTTTTCCCCGCACCTCCACCCGCTTCTCCCTTCCATTGCCCTCCCTCTCCGGCCCCATCTGACTGCTCTGCAAGTGTGAGCTGCAGAACAGGAAGCGGGGAAAGTCTCAAGGAACTTGAAAAAGTCACTGAGTGCAATGGATGGTCGCGTCTCAACTCTCCTTCTCTTCCTAATGGCAGAGCTCGTCGGTATCCCCGTCTGCCAGTTTCCGAGGTTCTGAGAAGCACAGAAACTCCACCGACTACTCCTCAGAGAGCAAAAAGCAGAAAACCGAAGAAAAGGAAATCGCAGCTCGTTATGTGAGTGCCTTCCCTCTGCTCTGTGGGGAGCCCGCGTACTTTGCTTCCTATCAGCGCCCACCCTGCCCTCACTCTGTGGTCAGCTGGAGCGCACGGGCTGGCGGCGCCCGGAGGGAAAGCAGTGCACTCTACCTGCGCATGCTCGCAGCGCTTCCCCCAGCTGCCGGTGGGGGATTTGGGGTCTGCGTTGTTACTTCCACAGGGCTAGTCACTTCCCCCTGTGTGTTTCAGGATGGTTGGATGATCTGTGGTTAGCTCCTGTTGTTAAGGAGAAGGGTAAGGCCAGAGACCACTCAGACGCCTGACTGCGCCCGTGTGCTAGGCGTGTACCAGATTCTGTGGGTGATAACTTGCAGTGCCCTCCAAACATCCCTGGCTCACCCTGCCAGCCACCGCCCCCTGGCACCGGGCGGGTCTCACCCAAGGCAGCCAGCTGGGTGGGAAGCCTCCCAGTCCTTGCTGTTGCTTACTCCAGTCTTTAAAGCAGAGTAAGCCACGGCCATCTGTCAGTGAATCCGGCCTGGGCACGCCAATTTGCACCCTCTGTCATCTTCAGTGTTCTCAGCTAGGAAGTGGAACCATTGCCCCATAACATCGTCGTGAAGACTCCAGACGCTCGGACATGACAGAGTGTTTCCCGCTCTTCTGCGCAGTCCGCTTTTCTAAGGGAGTGATTAGTTAGTCTCAACTCAGAGTTAGCGCACTGGTTTGTGTTTTGTTGCTGCTGCTGTTGTTTTGGCTGGCGGAGGAGGTAATGCTGCTTCTCAATTGTCCATGCAGGACAGCGACGGCGAGAAGAGCGATGACAACTTGGTGGTGGACGTTTCCAACGAGGTACAATGTGTTTATGGCTAGTTTAACTTCCTCTCACCCAGCTCTAACAAAGGCTAGTGTCCAAGCTGCCAGCGCCCATTGTTAATCTTTAAATGAAGTCTCTATTCGCATTATAAGCGATGTGTTACTGAGTTTGTATGGACCCATGTCCTTACTACGACAGTGAATGCACGTCAGACATCTGGTCAACCAGCAGGTCTCCTGTGCAACCAGCATGCAGATTGCTGGAGTTTCTTTGCTTTGTGTGTGTGTTTTAAATACTGCAGTGTTTTCTGTGGCCTCCATCCCCAATATTTCCCCCGGCAATTTCAGTGAGCTTTGTCATCTAGTGCGGAACATTTTGTACTCAGCTGTTCATTGCTTTCAGCTAGAAATTTCCTTGCACAGGGCCCCGGTGTCATGGCACACTGTGAGCCTCACTGCCCCTGTGGTGCCTTTGCAGGATCCATCTTCCCCCCGAGGAAGCCCAGCACATTCCCCGCGAGAGAATGGCCTGGACAAGACTCGCCTGCTCAAGAAAGATGCCCCGATTAGCCCCGCGTCCATCGCATCTTCCAGCAGCACTCCTTCCTCCAAATCCAAAGAACTTAGCCTTGTAAGCAGTGCCGCTCTGTCCCGCTTAGGGCTGCCGATTTCAAGACAGTTGGGTCTGATTTTAATTTTGTGTGTGTGTATGTATGCTGCACATTTTTCTGTAGGGCTTCGATTTCCAAGTGCACATATATGTTCAGTGCATCAAGTTTAATTGACTAAAGTATTTTGGGGCAGAACTGGGCTTCCTAGCAGGTGTTTGCCTTGCCGGACTTCTGTAGGTGTAGGAGAGGGATGTGAAGAAGCTGAGTGAAATGTGTCTTAATGGAGATGAGAAATACGTGCTGGGCTTACAGGGGTGGGCTTATTGCCTGTGGTTCCTGATAAACTCAGCTTGGGGCTTCAGTGCCATCTTGTTGCTAGCTTTGTTCAAGTCGCTAAGCTGCATGTGTCTGCAATAGTTTTCCCTTCCTATCCGGGAAGTAGTCTGTCACTTACAGAAGTTTACTTCAACTCGCACCACAAATCTCAGATGCAAAAACAAAGTCCTCACAAGTCAAGAGAATGCCCCTGCACCACCTCCTCGCGTGTTTGTGTAGTTATTTTAATTACGTTCTTGTGTGGTATGCTTTTCTCCTCGCCAGTTATTTCCTCATAATGTGACTTTTTTTCAGCTCTCAGGTAATCTTTTGAATTCACACCCGAAAGAAAGGAAAATGTGCAATTAGTGTGCAAGTTAGGGAGAGGCTAACTATCTAGTAGACAGCCAGAGTAAGGAGGGCATTGTCATGTTTCTGGCTGGCGCGCGTGTGTGTGTGTGTGTGTGTGTGTGTGTGGCACCGCCACTTGCTGAGTTTCTCTGAGGTTTGAAGCTTTGCTCTTTTCTAATGGACCTGTTAACAGAAGGCCACTTGTGGTATGAGCAGCCCATTAGGAGCCCAGATTAAACCCCAGGGTCTGACACCAGAGAACAGTTAGGACATCATGGCTCGTAGGTGTTCTTTACCCTCTAACCGAGCCCAGTTTCCTGGAAATGATCTACTCTGTAAAGTCAGCTTCAACCCATATGTTCATGAACTTTGGTCCTTTTTGTTTTCTTACTAGCTGTTTTTAATTAATGCAAGAAAAAGGCCCTAGCTGAACGGTCTCTCTTCTGTTTCTCGTCTTCCTTTCCGTTTTGTTTCTTTTACCTTTTAAATGCTAACCTCATTATTAAAACTGTGTTCTCAAGACTGGTACATTTTGTTCCATCTCTTGTTAGAATGAAAAATCTACTACTCCTGTGTCGAAGTCCAATACCCCCACTCCACGGACAGACGCGCCCACCCCAGGCAGTAACGCCACTCCTGGACTGAGGCCTGTGTCTGGCAAACCACCAGGAGTGGATCCCTTGGGTTAGTAAGAACAGAAATTTCCTTTTGTATTACCTGTGCGCCCCTGTTGTTAAAGTGACTGAATAGTGCAGTACATTAACGGCCGGCATGGAGAGGCCGTCAGACAGTGTCCTTCATCCCAAACCAGGAGGCTGCCACGTGCTAGTCTCAGTCATGCACGGTGGATGAATGAAGCCCTCCGAAGGCTTGAATGACTTTTGAGAATATTCAAATAAGTCCATTCAAGCCATGGTCTGTACTCGTTAACGTAGTTGCGCGTGTCCTCAGTGTTGCTTCCCGCGTTCACGGTTTTTTCTCTTCCCTCACGCCGTCTTGGTCTGCAGCGTCCAGCCTGAGGACCCCGATGGCTGTCCCTTGTCCGTATCCGACCCCGTTCGGCATTGTGCCCCACGCCGGCATGAACGGCGAGTTGACCAGCCCTGGCGCTGCCTACGCCGGCCTGCACAACATCTCCCCGCAGATGAGCGCGGCCGCCGCTGCTGCCGCTGCCGCCGCCGCCTACGGAAGATCACCGGTGGTATGTTTTTACAAAATGATATTTAGAGCCCAGAGGGTTGTCATCCATCGTTGAATGTAGTTTTTACAACAGTGAATTTTTCTGGAGGCATCTGAGTTGGAAATAAAGCTGCATGTACTATCCTGAGATCTATTTTGTTTTGAAAAGCAAGAAAGTTTGTTTTTTACATCTTTTTAAAAATTAACGTAATTTTGGGAATTTTAAATCCGCAGAATTAGAGAACTATTAACCTTTCATTTCTGTCATGAGCTTTGGTGATCATTGGTTTAATTTTGTTCACGTGTTCCACCCTTACTGTGTGACTGTTCAGTCCTAAAGATGCTGTCATTTTATCAGTGAATATGTGTGTCTGTATCTTCAGCATTTTTATTTTTAAAGGATATTTTAAAACACAGGTCTTAAGAAAGAAGACTGGAATAAAATAAGTTAATGTAACGTTGATTTTTGATGTTCTGTGTGGGGAAATTCTAGGTGGGGTTTGATCCACACCATCACATGCGTGTGCCAGCGATACCCCCGAACCTGACGGGCATCCCGGGAGGAAAGCCGTGAGTACCCGCGCCCCGGCCCCGTTAGACCTTTCAACCTTGGACACTGCTCGATAGTGTTGGGCTGAGATTATCCCTAGTTTATTCCTTACAAATGATTTTGCGTTTTCTCTTAGCACAGGAAAAGAGGTACTAAGTTGAGACTTTGTGTGTTCAGTTTAAAAATCTCGAGCTTTAATGTGGAAATTCAAATCGCTCATGCAGCCCCAGCAACCAGGCCTTCTCCGTGTCTGTTGCTGATTTTCAGGTCGTTCTTTGTTCACAAAGTCTGATGACTATGTGCAAACCTGGATGCTCGAAATTTACACACGCAGGAAGGAGATGTGCCAGACTTCAAAGGCAGAAAAGAAGAGAGGGCGGTCCCGGGTCAGTCTGCTTCCGGAAAGCGTGGCTGCTCAGCCGGCTTCTCGTACTGATCGGGCATTTGGACTTTGGGTTCACAAACTCCTCAAATCGCAGGACACCAGCTTTCCCAGCTTTCTCTTGCATGTTCTAATCTCTCAGTGTCTCTCAGTCTGTGTTCTTCGTCTCACTGTGATGTGTATCTTTTTATTATGACCAGTTCCATCAGCTTCATCTTCCTGGACTTCACTGTGAAGGGGCATTGGCTCTGCCTTTAATATCCCGGCTGGGTTTCCTTCTCTTTGGCGGGGGAAGCAGCCCACAAACCGACCTTGCCCTTGTTACCACCTGTGCCTGCTTATTCTCCTTTCGTCACTGGCACACGTCACTGTGCACGTTTTCCATTGCCTCTTTCCCATCTCCAGGGCTCTCCAGATGGGACCCCTAGTAGCAGCTGGAATCCCCTTCCCTGCAGGCAGCAGGTTGCCTGTGGCTCACGTCAGGTGACGTCAGACCACTTGTCCTGGTACCTCTCAGAATGCCAGCCCTTCCTCTCTAGTCCCTTGTCTTTCTTAGGTTTTTTTATGGTGTTATCTCTATCCAGGGCAGAGCTTCTTGCTATTGAGTTGTAGAGGTAACTTCAGTGCCTTAAGTGACACCTAGTGCATAGCCGGTGCTCGCAGTCCGAGTGTGAGTAGGTGACTGTGTATTGCTCCTTTCCTTGTCTACCCTCCCTGGGCTGCTTTCTTCTCTTGGTTGCCACCGGCTGTTCGCTTTGCCCTCCAGCCTGCCTGCTCTTTCAGTGCTGAACGTGCCTACTCTGAGCCTTTCTTTACTTTCCATCGACCAAATAAGAATCTTGGCTCTTCCGTCTGCAACTGACCACTCGGCAGACTCTACCTTAATCTTCCCTACTGCATCAAACACAGTGCCGGCTCCATAGCCGAGTTACTCAGTAAATATTTGACTGATTAATAAGGGAAACAAGGCAAACGAGACTTTGAGTTCCTTGAGAATTGAAGGTATAAACAACAATTATCGTAAAACTCTGTGTACCTGTGTGTTCTGCAAGTACTTGTTGACTGACTGACAAATCTTGTTGACCAAGAAGTCTGATGTATTTGAAGGTGAAAGTTTGTTCTCTTTCAAGCAGTGACTAAATAACAAGGTCATGGGATTAATCAAATAACAACCGGAATGCCTACAAATTCCATGTGAACTGGTGCCACGTGTGATGGAAGTCGAGGGGCTCCTTTAGGGTGAGGGCGCGGTCCTTTTTCCAGGTGCTGCATGGTTGCTAATTAGGGAACCAGCAGTCACACCCAGAGCTGCAGTGTGTCCACTGCCGTGGATCAGGAAGCTTCTTGCTTGGCTTTGCCTGAGGTTCCACAAGGGTGTTGTGTGCTTCTAAATAAACAGCAGCGGTCTTGTTTGGGGCTTGGCTAGTTGAATGACTGAATTCACATCTAATTTGTGGTGCTTCTGAGCTTTGAACTAGGCTGCCCTTCCTTTCTCTAGTTTGACTCTGGGTGTATAAAACTTTTACCATCTTTTTGGGAAGATCAGTGAATTGGAGAGTGTTTAAGAAATGTCGTTCCTAGGAATGATGGAGTTGCTACCTAGTGCATTTGGCAAGTAACTCTTTACCAAAAATCACGTGACGTGGTTGATGACACTGACCGTGTGAATTTGTAACAGTGAGCAGAAACTCCAAAATGACACCCAGGATTTGGAGGCAGATTTACTTATGTCAACTGTCACTGATCGAAGTCATTCCCAAAATATCAGGCCCTGATCTCTGGTGGTCTAGGGTATTTATAGGGTAAGCAAGCAGGACATACAGGGGCAGAATGGCTTGTCAGTTGGGGATTGGTTCTTGCAATGTGCGTCACAGTGACCAGCTAGATAGCAGAGTGACCAGCCATTTCTAAGAAGGAGAAGCAACCAGCACTGGAGTAGGAACTATTACCTGGGCAACTGAGGTATACTGACAGGGTGTGTGTGTGTGTGTGTGTGTGTGTGTGTGAGAGAGAGAGAGAGAGAGACATTTTCTATTACATTTCCCCCATTTTAGTTTTTCTGGCAAATCTTTATTGGGCATATTATATGTGATTTTTTTGAGATAAGGCCCAACTAAAAGTAGTAACATTAGAGATGTCAGAGATCCTAGGATGGGTCCTAGCCAGACTCCTGAAGATTGTCTTATTATAGAGTTTTTTTTTAATTGTTTTTAGGAAGACACATAATTTAGGCCTCTTGGTTTTGTGGCGGTGCTCTGGCAGGGTAGTGAGGGGGTTAATCTGACCTAGGGGAGTGTCCAGTGTGCCTTGGATGCTCATCAAGTCTTGGTCAGGTGTTTGATTGATTGTTCTGTTTTCTTGGGGCAACTGTCCATAGAGTTTAAGGCAGAAAGCACAGCTAGCAGGGGGCAGGGGAGCAAGGACGGGGGGAAGCAGGCACAGAAATGAAGGGAGGAGGTATGGAGCAGTCTCCTGAATGGTGTCTGTAGGCTTCAGCTGCGCGTGGACTGCTCTGTGACTGGAGCAGGGCTGAGTTGTTGTCTCTTTAGAGTGAGCCTTGGAGGAGCTTTCCAGTCAATTTTTTAGCAGATCTAAAGCTGGATTTTTGAAACATGTAGTGGTAGTTAATATGTACCTGGGTTATATGTGTGTGAATTATAAGTTTTTTTTTAACTTTTTTAGAGCTTTGTGGCATGTATGTTGTACGTAGTTTTTAATCTAGTTTTTTTAATTACTGTTGTTACAAATGTAGGCCCATTGTTGCCATCAATGATCAAGGGTAGGCCACATTAGGGGTGATTTTTATCTGTGACTAGGGTGGACTCAGCATCTGCTCTGGTAGGCCCAGTTTGCTGGGCAGATACGTGGCAGGACTGAGTGGTCTGCAGTTACTTAGGAGGTCCCAGGGCAGCATGTGGCACCTGGACAGTCAGGTCTTGGCCTAAAGTGAGCTTGTCAGCTTTTTTCATCAGAAGGACGGTGACTGTTAGAGCATGGAGGCAAAGAGGGGAGGCAGCACTTAGTGACAGGGTCTAAGTTTTGGGCCTCTGGGTGCTCCCAGGGGCTGACAGGTGGAGTAAGCATCATAGTTTTTGTGAACCCAAGGATACGGATTTTATAGAAGCCAGCAGCTCCAAGAAAATTGTGGAGTTGTTTTGTTTCATTTTTGGCTTTGTTTTGTTTTGTTTTTGTAATGTTTCTGCCAGGTATCATAGCAGAGCGTTTAAAAAGCAGGCAGCTTGAGTGTCATTAATCAGAAGCATTTTTTTAGAGAAAATGTCCAGGTCAATTAACCTTTGAGTTTAGATCTAGGGTCTTAGTGAAGAGAGCTGGCTGACAGGAGCCAACCAAAGGCAGAAGAAGACATTTTTTGGATCCAGGCAGGGGCACCAGCAGGCTGTGGGTGGCAGAAGACTGAGGCAGCATATACAGAGGGCAGCCACAGCAGCATTGGCAGCTCAGAGATCTTGAATTGGCTTTACAGGCAGGAGAGCTGTATTTCAGCAGTTTGACAGTCTATAAACATTTTGCAGTTCTGAAACCTCTGGATGTGTGGCTGAATTTCTAGCCAAGTCTCTTGTAGCATGGGATACTGTTTGATGCAGGTGGGTGTTGCCCCTGGATGGTGTTTACCATCAGAGGCTGGTAGTGAATGGCCCAATCTCAGGGGACAGTGACAGAATTGTGGAGCTGGAAGGGACAAAGAAACAGACTGTCTCAGAGTGGCCTAATCTCCCTGAAAATAGTGGGGAGAGTTCCCAAACCCTTGTGGCAGTTGAGTAACAGTCCAAAAAGGGTGTATGGGTTGGGAACTGCAGAATATAAGGTGGTGGCTGTGTTGATGGCATGGAGATCTTGTCCAAGGTGGTTAACCGTTCTTTAGGCTGACGTGTCTGGGTGTCAGTTTGTATTTTTTTGTGACATCTGACAGCAGCGAGGGTCATGGTGAGGCAGATTGAGGTTGTCTATCTCGGACTGACGTAGGCATCATCTTTTTCTTGGGGAATACAGTTGGAAGTGCAGGATTAAGTGAGAAGGAGGCTGACTGGTTTGGTGCAAAGGAGATGGTCACTTTTAACTTGAAGAGGAAGTCTCTTCCCAGAAGTGATATGGGGGCTGACTTACACAGGAAGTGTCCTCCTTGGTTTTAAGTTTGTGCCTGGCAGAAGGGGTGAGAGACAAGAGTCTTAATTGCCTCGATGATGGAACTGTGTATTCCCAGTGACCCAGCTGAGGAAGGGGGCTGAGTCTGGCCTAGGCTGAGCCTGTCAGACTAATGAAAGGGTTGTCACCTGATCCAGATCAAAGCTTTTGAAAGTTTTTATCTTTTCATCTGAATGGGCATTTAGTTTTAGTGTCTACAGTCTTTGTATCAGGCTTCTGAGTAACAGTAGTAACTGTTGACATAGTGTTGGGCTTTTTGCCCCCTCTGATGAAGAGAAGCATCTGACTGGGTTATTTCTAGGTGGGGCAACCTGTGGGAAAGGCCATGGCAACTCATTTGTCAGGGCTAATTTCTTCTCAGTTAAAATGTGGATCTCAGAAGGAATTGCTGACAGTCGTCTCAGGTGGGCCTTAGATGACGCTGTCTGATTAGGAAGCAGAATGTTTGCGGGGAGGGCCTTTGTGGCCAGGTGCAGGTAGTAGCTGGCTGGAACCAGTTCAGTAGATGAGTTGGGAGCACTGCGGGAGGGAATGTGAATCTGCTGGCAGCAGCTGTGGCAGCTGATGAGGGTGCCAAGGTGGAGCGCTCAGGAAGAATGGACTGATTTTTTTTGTCTTGTTTTTTTTTTTCCCTTTTTTTTTTTTCTTTGAGATGCAGGGAATAGTTTAGTTTATTTTTAATTCCATAAGAAGATCTTTTTGCTGTAGTCAGGGGCTGTGGGTCTTGACTGTTTTCCATTTTTTTTCCCTACTTGTGTATTGAATGATGGCATGAGGGACAGAGGTGGGTGCCCTCAGAGACCATTCAGATGCCCTCCTGGCCAGACCCCTCACAGGAACTTAGGTGCAGTTCAGCTAAGGAGGATGTAAGACCTCCGTTATGCCATATGTGATCACGGAACCACCCAATCAGCCACCGCGACCAGTGTTTCCCAGGCTTGGTGCACAGACGGAGCAGCCTATTGTTAATGCTGTTCATGCCGTTCAATCACACATTTATTCAGCAGGCGCTCAGAGGTTTAACATTCCAACCACCCTTCCTTTGGAGTTGGCCTCAAATAACAAGAGTTGATTAAGTTTTTCTCTATTGGAACTGAGCAGGGCTGACAGACTCAGTGTGGTGCCCCCAAGGTCTTACTGGAATCAGGCAGGCAAACAGACAGACAGATTGTGCCTTGTTTTGGAGGGGGTGTCTGATGTAAGCCACTCGAGCAGGGAGCCGAGAATCCTCCAGACCTCCAAGGGGACTTGAGAAATCTCGAGGGCATTCCTTTGCTTTAGGACCTGGAGAGGTCCTTATTCTGTCCCTGAGGGCCACAACCCATGACCAAAGAGGTCAGCATGGTTGGTCTTCCTGGCCAACACACCAGATGCAACAGCAAGCAGAAACACCAAAATAACACTCAGGATTTGGAAGCAGATGTATTTACATCAGTGTGCACTGATGGGGACCATTCCCAGATATCAGGCCCTAATCTCTGGAGTCTGTGGGTTTTATGGGATAAGCACGAAGTAAGTACAGTGGCAAAATGGCTTGTTAACTGGGGATTGGTTTATACAATCATGTTGACCAGCTGTGCATCACAGTGATCATCCGTTTCTAGGAGACAGAAGTGACTGGAACTGCAACAGGAACTGTTACCTGGGCAGCTAAGAAACTGACGTATACTGGGGGGGTTGTGGGGTATTTGTCTGTTACAGATTCAGAAGTTTGACAGATCCAATTTTGAATTTTGATTTTACCACTTGACCAATAGTAAGAGTGGTTTTGCCCAAGCTTTCTTTGTGAGCTTCATGCGGCTCCTCAGCAAGGAGATTGTGAAGATGAACATCTCGGTGACATGCTGCTAATTCAGCACGGTTTTTGATGATACCGTGACTGTTTACGTACCTCCAGCACCATTTCCTACTTGGCTGTGGCAGGAGGGTCCAAGTTCTTAAGCAGTAGAAGGTACACTGTGTATTTGAGGGCAGAAGTAACAAATTTGGATTGTGTAGTTGTTTTGGGAGCCATTGAAACTGGAAATTGAACACACGTGCAGGGCTGTGGCATGGCCGGGGCACGGCTGAGAACAATGCGGCGCCTCAAAGGGCAAGATAAGGTCACAGCTGAGGACACCTGGCTCCAACTCCAATTAACTAAATAAAGACTGTAGCTGCAGGCATCTCACTCCTGTAGTGAAATGTACCCTGGAGATCTTCTCCTAAGATACTTCTCCTAAATTAACATAATCCATTACTTGGAAAAGTCCTTGAACTGCTCCCAAGATCTGTTCAGTTTCCTGCATTTCCCACTCTAACCCCCTCCTTGTTTGAATACCAAATAAATACAGGCCACCCAGAGACATCCCCTGTCTTAATCACCAGAGTCCAGAACTCTGCAGAGGGTTTTGATCCTCCTGGAGCCCTAAAATCATACAACTTATTTATTTAAGCCTTTGTCATGCACTCATTTGGGAGATTGGGGATCTAGGCCAGGTCCCCAGTATAGTTGGATTCCATAATTTCTGTCCTTGGTATTTTTTTATGTAAAGGGGCATCAGGATACAAATTCCTATTCTTTTATGCATACAGAGATGACATACTTTTATTACAGATTTTTACAGCAGAAATGAACATGATGATTATGTGGCATTCGTAAGATATAGAATTCATGAAACTTGGTCTTTGGGCATGGTTTTTAACTAGAATCCTTGTAGGTTACAGAACATAAAATACTAAATCACCCAAAGACCTGCCTACTACACATACTCACAAAGTAATTGCCTTTCTCCAGAAAGACAACAGTTGTACATCTCTGTCTTGGTTGGTGATTTTTACAAAATTAATTGCTAGATATTATCAAAATTGTAATTAAAAATGCATACTCGAAGCTAATGAACAGAGAAGCATTGAGTTGATAATTCGTACTGAGTTTTCTCGCCTGTTAGGGGACTGGGATGATGACATAGTTGAATTTTACAAACCAGGAAGTGGACTTCCTTCTTCGTTTGCTTAAATGAGACTCTAAGTAGTGTGTAACTGTTTGATTAAAACCAGTTACTGATAGCATTCTGAGATTTGGTGTTTCAACACAGCAGAAACAGAAGATGACAGGTCTGTGGCCTCCAGGCCACTCACAATTCAGAATCTTTCTATGAAGTTGAATTTGTTTATATACGGTAAGACTTTCAAAATAGGAAAAACATCTGCTACACAGCTGTATATGGCCCACTGACCTACGGGTGGGTTTATATGCTAATTTTCTATCATACTTGACGAAGTATAGCAGTCAGACCTTTAATTGTGACCCCAGTGTTTAGTCCTAGCTTGTGGGATGTTGGAAACGAAGATGTTGTAAAGTCTGAGAGGGACGAACACAGCATAACAGAACCAGGCCTCTGTAGTGAGGAAAACCAAGGTAGGAAGGCCAAGAACTTTCTTTAAATATGCTTATTGTTCATCAAAGATGGTGATCCAAATAAAATAGCGACCTGAGCGCACACATTGGACCTCGCTGAACGTTTGAGATACAGTCCTGTCCTCCGCTGCGGACCTAACAGTTTCTCAGCTGTCTTCTCTTCACTTCCCGGGTCTGTCGGAGAACTGCTCTTCAGTCTTGAGCTTTTGCTGGTGTGTGTGTGTGTGTGTGTACGCACGCACGCGTGTGCACATGCGCGTGTGCAATGGGCTTGTGGGAGTCGTGGGTCCCGCTCTGTGCACCCTTTCCGTCTCTAGTCTTCGTTTCTAGTTATTTGCTGAATGTCTTAACTAAGCATCTTGGGCATTACTTAGACCTCAAACTCATTGTATTCAGGAAGTTCTGTCACCTACTAGTGCTTCCTCCCTGCTTCCCTATTTTATCATAACTACCAGTATCCAGTTTCTGGTTTCCCAAGTCTCCGAAACTCGGTCCCTGTGGGCTCCAGTGTCACATCTCGTCCGTCGGGTCCTCCAGAACTTTACGTCTGCCCTTAGTTCCGTCTTGCCGTGCTCGCCTTTCTGCTCCGTGTCCCCGAGTGCTGTCCCCTGGGTTAGAGGAGAGTTGTTTCTAGTCCTCCTGTTCGCCTGCGTTAGCTTTCTCTCACGGCAGGATACCCACAGTAATCACAGTGTAAGGAGGGGAGGTTCTGCTTTGGCCCAGTTTGCCCTTCAAGGTCAGTGGCCATGTTGCTTGCATCATGGGCGGGGGGCAGTGGCAAAGGAAATTGCTTCTCTCATGCTAGCCAGGAGATAAGCCTGCACAATCCGGAGGGAAAGATCCGCAGGCCGGAATCCCAGTGCTGCACCTCCACTCGCCTGACCCCATCCCCTGGCCCACACCCGGGGGCCTCACTGCCTGCCTTCAGTGCTAAGCCTTCCTCTAGGCCAGTGGTGGCGAACCTGTGGTACATGTGCTGTTTTTCTTTTAAGACAGAAGGTATGATTGGAGAATTGTTGTTTTCTAAAGTAAAACCTCCGCGTTTAGGTTTAACTGTGGGGTTGGCACTTCACGATAAACAACTGGGCTGTGAGTTATAGTTTGGCCCTCGTCGCTAAGAGGTTCACCATCACTGGTCTAGGCCTTCGGAGGATATTTAGATCCAAACGATAGTGACAGCCAGGGGTTCCCCAGAGCATTTCACCTTCTCCTTCGGAGTTGTCTCCTCTCTGCTGCTCCTTCCTGCCTGCTGAAGAATTTCTCCCTTCTTCTCCCTCCTTGGTGAACTCCGTCCTTTCTTTAAAGCCCGTGACCAGGACCCTGTGTCTCATGAAACAGCAGTTTCAGCTTTCTTTTCAGACCACCTCGGAATCGTGTGTGCCCTTGGAGTGTGACCTGGTGGTCTCATCCGTGTCGCTCCATGATGAGCTGTGTAGGGACGAGGCCGCCTCACTGGGTGCTTTCTCCTTTGTGTGTTGTTTGTCTCGCAGCACACGGGAAGCTGGATGTCACTGCCCAGAGCGCAGAGGCAGCTCTCTGAGCCTGAGATCCTATCACTCCTGGAAATGCCCATTTTCTTTACGCACTCCAATACTTTGCTACTTACACATCAAAGAGTTGGTTGAAATATGCCAAGTGCAGACTGGGGCTTTGGTTCCTCAGCCCCCAGTGCTGCACGTCCGCTCATAGTGGACAGAGAGCCGCGTGCCCCTGGGCTCTCGAGGTGCGTGCGGGTCCTCTGAAGGCAGCTCCGTGGACACGGGCGGGCCTCACAGAGTGGTTAAGTGGAAGAGCCTTCTATTGAACACTTTGCTGAAACTGTATGTCTGGTTTCTTAACTATTTAAATTCTCAAGCATCTTAAAAAACCATTTGAAGATTCTGGAGGAGAAGGGGATGTCTCCTCAAAGAAATCATCATTAAGATGGTATAACAACCTCTGAACTTGGAATAACCTTCCTCTCCCTTCCTTTGAGATTTAGTCTTCATGACTTCTTAATTGCTAAATCAGTTAGCCTTTCTCTTGGTCATCATCCCTCGGAATCTCAGCTGGCCTTTGTGAACACCTGGCCTGAACTGAAGCCTGGCTCTTGCTGGAGGTCACTGCTTCGTGTGCACCCCTGGGGGGCGACGACTCATGGTTTGCTGTTACCCCACAATCCCCAGAGCAGCCAGCGGTGGCCTTGATAAACACTGGCTCTGCTGCTCCCTCTTCCTCAGGCTCGGCCAGAACTAAACTTCTCTGCCCTTTGTGAAAAACCTTGCTTCTTTGCAGACCTGTGCCGTTGCCTCTGCCTGCTTCTGCCTTACTTAGGTTTTCCCCCGGTTTATTAAAGACTCAGCACTCAGCTTAGAGTCTTCCCCTGCCCGGCGCCTGCCACAACTCTGGTGTGCACACAGACAATCCCACGATAACTGCACATTGGTTTTGGGCCACCTCATCCCTAGTGAGTACCTGCCCCATTGAACTTCAGTTACCTGGATTTTCAGGCTCCTAAGAGTTGGTCATCACTTCTGGCACCTCCGGAACCCAGGCGTCCCTCCCAGCCAGGACTCCGAGTCTCTGTCCCGTGGTCCGTCTCCTGCAGTAGCCAGGGCCAGTTACCCTTTTTGATCCTGCCTCCTACAACGCGTCTTTCATCCAGCGGCCACAGTGGTCATTCAGTATGTTAACTGAATCATGCCACACATTTCCGGCGGCTTGCCTTGTAGTCACAGGAGTATCCGACTCCTCGTCCCAGCTCGCCTGGCCCTGCCTGTCTCGTCCAGCCCACGTCCTGTTGCTCTGTTGAAGGCTCTTCGGGTTCAGGGCGTGTGCAGTGACTGTTCCTTCTGCCTGGCGCCTCGTACCGTTTTCCCCTCTAAGACGTGGGCTGGTGTGAAGGTGGACTTTTGTCCTCTGGTTCCCTCCTGCCTGACAGTGTCTAAAGCATGGGGGGCTGTTCACAAATGTGAGCTGCGTGAGCTCGCCCTCGCACACTTCCCGTACTCCCTCTGACGTCCCGTCCTGAGGCTCCCGCGGTGCCGTGGAGCTGCTACTGTTCACAGCGCTGACCTCTGATCCTTCCATCGCTGTTGGTGCGAGCGTCTCACTACTGAGGGTGCGCTGTCCTCTGCGCCCCAGCGAGCGGCTCGGGAGAACCGGACATGTGGCGTCTTCCTCACTCCAACCTGAGCATAGAGCTTGGCGGGCGAGGGTACGCAAGAAATACGCTAAGTGGGTGACCCTCTCCGTACATTTTCCTGGGACTGACCGTTCTCTCTTCCCGCGCATGGTCTCTGTGACTCTAGCTGCCTCTCTCCCTGTTCTTGCTGGGCTTGCGTAACTCTCAGCCTTCTCTTAGACCGGGCAGCTGGTCTCGTGGTGCTCCAGGATCATTCTCTGCGCCCCCCCATTGCCTCAGTGAGCTCTTGTGTGTGGGTGACTGTACATTATTCCCAGTCCAGCCTCGCTCCTTGATCGAAGGTGTTTGAATTTTCGTTGGCCCTCACGGTCAACCAAGCCACATCCCCCCAGGGGTCCCATGGAGCTCGGCTCCCATCACAGTCCCTAGTTGGTGCGGTCCACCCTGCCCCCGAGGTCTAAGCTGTGGAGTCCTCCTGTCCTCTCAGGTCGCACCTTCAGTGTGACCCAAGGACTGGCTTCCGCCCGTTGGCCTCCCGGCTTCTGCTCCAGCAAATCTGCATGCCGCTTCCTCCTGCAGCTCCGTAGCCTTCCGCGGAAGGAAGGGCCTCCCTGCACACCCGTCCCACCTCCTGCGCCTCCGCAGAGCTCCTGCTCAGACTTTTCAGGAGCACTCAGGTGGTTGGTGCAGGCTCCTCAGTGATGGGCTAACTTTTGTAAATGTGACAGCCAGTGGATCTTATGGTTCAGAAACCATAAACTTCCAGTTTGATTCTAAACTTCCCTGTGGTTTAAGTGCAGTTCCTATCCTCGGTGCCCCGAGTGCTCTTCGGCACACCTTTTGCAAACTTTTCCCATCAGCAGAGCCTGTGCTGGAGCTTCATTCCAGGGTGGCAGGGTGTCACTTTGCAGGTGGGCTGTGGCGCTCCAGCCAAGCCGGCCCCCCGCCGCCCCGGGTACCCTGCACACAGCCCGGCCTGCAGCCCCGCTGCCGCCTCCCCCGTCCACTCCTAACTTCAGGTGTCCTGGGGACTGGATGTTCCCACCCGTGCAGGGCTTTTCTGGGCTGTGACCTAGAGATGTCACTGCCAGCGGGTGCTCACGCTTGGCCCTGGGGCTGTCACATGCGATGCTGTTCCATGTCCTCTTGCCGCTGGGATCCACCAGGATGTGTGATTATCAGGTCTGAGCAGCGTGTTGAAATGGGGCTTTAATTCTTTAACACACCTGCCATCTCCTCGTCTGTGCCGGGAGACCCTAGCTCCCTGACTTCCGTTAGTTAAGTTTCTTGATTGGAGCAAATTGATGGTTAGGCAGAATCTGCTCACAGGCCTCAGGATCACTGAAAGTGGAAGGCAGCGCACGTTTGTAGCACGCCCCTGAAAGATGCGCTGTTGTCCCTGACATTAGTGACCTTATTTAGTTCTCTGAGCCTTAGGTGCATCCTCTTCCTTTAGAGCTCAGAAGTTGGGTTCAGAGTGGGTTAGTAACCACTGACACACAACGGCCAGTAACAACCCAAGATTCGATCGTGGGTTCGGTGGTGTCACTGAAGCTTGTGTTATTTCCCGTGTACCGGGGAGATGTGACTTGCTCCCACGTCTCAAGTAGTCCTGGGAAGTTTTTTCTTGTTGCACTGAGAAGTTTGCTGACATCATTCGTACAGTCCTGTCTTCCTGTCTGCTCTCCTTAGAGCCTACTCCTTCCATGTCAGCGCGGACGGCCAGATGCAGCCGGTCCCCTTCCCCCCCGACGCCCTCATCGGCCCCGGGATCCCCCGCCACGCGCGCCAGATCAACACGCTGAGCCACGGGGAGGTGGTGTGCGCGGTGACCATCAGCAACCCCACGCGACACGTGTACACGGGCGGCAAGGGCTGCGTCAAGGTGTGGGACATCGGCCACCCCGGCAGCAAGAGCCCGGTCTCCCAGCTCGACTGCCTGGTGAGTTTGCGGGCGGCAGGGGCCTCCTCTGTGGCTTCCCGAGGTGGGGCTCCGGCTGGTGACGTGTGGGATCCCAGCCCTGAGAGGCAGATCACTTCCTTAAGTGTCTGATGAAGGGTTAAAAGAAAACTTAAAAGTGTTTGCACCTAGTTTCTATGACGGAGTCCCCAGCAGCCCTCGTGCGTGGAGGGGATTTCTGTTTCCTGCGGCACACACTGGAAACCCTCTCGGCTGCTGTGCTGCCTTTGCCCTTGGGCCGCACAGGACACTGCAGCCCGGTTTTCCTGCTCCCGTCAGGAGCACGTGTGGGTGCGGCGGGGGCTGGGTCGCTGGGCATCACTGGCTGTGCCTTAGATTCCTGTCATCTCCCTGCCTCCTGTCTAGCCTCCTCTGGCTGCTGCTTCGCCCGGCGTGTGGTGCCCTGTGCTCGCGTGACCTGGGGCCGGGTGGGAGGAAGAGCGTTTCGGGCACGGCGGGTGTGGTCGTGGGGTCCTCAGCCGCTGTGCCGGGTGTGTGGGGCTCCCGGCCTGGCACGGTGGGCGGGGAGAGCCGCGTGAGCGAGCGTGCGTGCACATCTGCCGGTCTCGCGTACTCCATCTAGGTCTGTGCATTGTGATGCTAATTAAGATGAAATATCTCAGTGCTAAATTTTGTAGATCAAGTTTAAGTACTTCCTTAATTTCATGTAATTTTCTAGCATTAATCTACTTTATCATTGTCATAAGTATAAATGGCTCATTAAGCCAGGAGGGAACACAATACTTTTATGGATTCCTGCTCTCGTGTTAATGCTGTTTCCCTTTCCTCCTGAGTAATCCTTTGATGGGTTTTGTCTCTCCAGAACAGGGATAACTACATCCGCTCCTGTAGACTGCTCCCTGACGGCCGCACCCTCATAGTGGGAGGGGAAGCCAGTACTCTGTCCATCTGGGACCTGGCGGCTCCGACCCCGCGCATCAAAGCGGAGCTGACGTCCTCGGCCCCCGCCTGCTACGCCCTGGCCATCAGCCCCGACTCCAAGGTCTGCTTCTCGTGCTGCAGCGACGGCAACATCGCCGTGTGGGACCTGCACAACCAGACGCTGGTGAGGTGGGTCAGCAAGACCTGCTCCGAGGAGGGGCCGTGTTCCTCCGCCGCACTGAACCGCTCTGGGGGGGCGGGGTGTGTGTGTGTGTCTAAATAGATGGGTTATGATTATCTTACTAAAAATTTTCACTGGGTCCATCTTGAGATGCTGCCGAAAAAATTAATGTAAAAATCTTTCTAAACTGTGCTTCATAAAATGTGTAGTATTTTTCTTTCTCAGCATCACCAATTCAGATTCATTTCAACATAATTAATCTACATAAGGTTCCTGTGACCTTGCGAGGTCATTGGATGTCTGTAATTCACCATCTGTGCTTGCTAACCAACCATCCTTGCTGATGGCCCTTCATCGAGAACACTCGCAGTATGTGATACAGTCCTAGATGTTGTGAATCTTGTTTTTGTTTTTTTGTTTTGTTTTGTTTGGAACCGGGGATCACAACCTCACGCCTGCCAGGCAGACACTTCTGTCACTGAGCTAAGTCCCCGCCTAGGTGTGGAGCTAGGTGTAGTGAATCTTGACGCAGTCACTGTCGCTGGACCGCGTTGTCATGCTTCCCGTCAGCCCAGGGACTGCCTTGAGCACCGCTCACCCCAGAACGCTTCGGATTATCTGTAGCTCCGTGTTTCAGGACAGACAGACCCTACAGCAGAGATTATTTGGAAATGGGATTGTGTAGGCTTCCCGCCAGGGGCGGCCCTGGAGTAATTCTCCAGCTGTCTGCACCTAGCATAGCCCGGTTGTGAGGGTGATGGCAGCTAGGGAGTGTGGGAGGGTTGCAGTCAGCCTTAGCTACAGGCAGCATGTGTGTGTAAGGAGAAGTGGCCTTTACTCTCTGTCTTTCATTTTGAAGGGCTGAGCTCTACATGGACTTTGTGTTGGCTACTTTTCTCTCATTGCTGAGACAAAACGCGCAATGCCCAAAATGAAGGAAGGAAAGGTTTACTTAGCTCTCAGTGGAGGTTTCAGTTCGTAGTCAGCTGGCTCCAAGGCAGGGTGGCGCGACAGAAGGGCTGCAGTTCATGATGTTGGGATGACAGCAAAATGAGCAAGAGCAAAAGGGGAGGAGAGAGAGAGCGCGCAAGCCTCATTTCCGCCCTTATACTATCTGCAGGCCACCTGCCCCAGGGCGGTGTAGCACTCACACCCGTCATACCCGCACTGGACCCTGAATCAATCACAGACTCTAGAAGCCCAGCCCGTGACTACACGCGGCTTTGAGGGGACATCCAGACACAAACCAGGACGCAGTTCAAAAGCAAAACCGTTGTCAGGCGTGTTGCTTTGGGCTGATGAGGAGCTGCTTAGAATTCCTGACCCAGTGTGCTCTGTACATTCCCCAGGCGTGCACCCTGGGCCGTGAGTCCCTGCAGGAGACTTTGCTGCGCTTCTGGGGAGCGCGGCCTTTCTGTCCGGATCCACCATCCACAGATCGCTGCTCTCCGGCGGTCGCGTCCTCCCTCCCCCCGTGCTGTCCCGACTCCTGCAGAAGGGAGAATACTCTTCACTGCCTTTTCTGTATCACAGTGACGGAGCAGAATTAACTCCGACGAGGTCACGAGCGTGTAGACACGTGTTTGCTTTTGTTAATTTTAGTCGATTTTTTTTTAATTCATCAGCACTAACAATCATATTTTGGTGTAAATGATTTGAAGATCTTTCTAAGTATTTAAAAATAAAGAGATCACCCAGGAAAGCCCTCATGTGGATTAAACTTCACATCTTCATCCTTTGTGTTTGTGGAAGGCAGTGTTGAGGATGTCCCAAGGGTACCAAAGTCCAGGAGTGTTTCAGTGCCTTGTGTAAAATGGCGTGATATTTACACCTAGCTCTCCACTCCCTACTGCGGACTTTCACTCACCTTTAGATCACTTATAATACCTCATGCAAGGTAATTCTTATGTGAGTAGTTATTCTCTGTTGTTTAGGAAATAATGTCAAGGACAAGTCTGTACCTGTTGGGTCCAGACAGTTTTCTTCTGAATATTTTCCATCCATGGTTAGTGGAACCTGCAGATTGAAGCTCACAGTTACAGAGAGCTGCCTGCGTACGTTTGTTACTATGAATAATTAGAAAGCGCCCGCACAAAACAAGGAAATGTACAGATGAGGAGACCTGCTTTGAAATTGATGGCTAACAAATTCAAAATTGAGTTCAACTTCAGAAGGGCATTCTCCCCATTTTGACGTTTTCAGGCAATTCCAGGGCCACACGGATGGAGCCAGCTGTATCGACATCTCCAACGACGGCACCAAGCTCTGGACGGGCGGCTTGGACAACACCGTCAGGTCCTGGGACCTGCGCGAGGGGCGGCAGCTGCAGCAGCACGACTTCACCTCGCAGGTGCTCAAGGCCGTGGCTTCCTGAAACCCAGTACCCCAAAGCAAGGGAGGGCTCTTTCTCTCCTATGTTAGTTTGGGTCATCCGTGTAACTTTGGTTTCTTCCTCTACAATTCAGATGGGCTTGATTTCCTTATTAATTTATATAGTGTCCCCAGAAGAGACAGCACCTGCTGGTTTAAAAAAAAAAAAAAAAAAAAGAACAAAGCCTGTCCTCTGTAGCTGCAGTCACCTGTTTTAATTCTAGATCTTCTCCCTGGGCTACTGCCCCACGGGGGAGTGGCTGGCCGTGGGCATGGAGAACAGCAACGTGGAGGTCCTGCACGTCACCAAGCCCGACAAGTACCAGCTGCATCTCCACGAGAGCTGTGTGCTGTCCCTCAAGTTCGCCCACTGTGGTAAGCAAGCTGCTCTGCTCATTCACTGCCAGCGGAACTGTGGGCTGTCTCGTGGACTGAGTCCCAGCCGGGTCCCTTAGTCCCTCCCGTGGCCCTTTCGGAGTCGTATTCACCAGAGTTAACGTGGACGCCTATCTCCCTGGTACCACGTGGCTAGCTTTCCGGTACTGATTTACTTCATTCGAATCATAAGTGTAGGTCCCGTAAGCCCAGGAGGGGGCCTGCAGTGGGCAGAGCCCCGTGGTTACGAGTAGAGTGACTTTCCGTGAGGAGCTGGTGCTCTGAAGGGCAGACCTTGGTCCCTGACGGGGTGCCGCTTACGTTGCCTCTCGGAACCCTCTTCCTGCAGGCAAATGGTTTGTGAGCACCGGCAAGGACAACCTGCTGAACGCCTGGAGGACGCCCTACGGGGCCAGCATCTTCCAGGTAACCGCGAGCGAAGCGGCCTGTGTGCGGAGCCGGCCCTGTGTGCGTGCTGCCTGGCGGTGGCTTCTCCTCAGCCATGCCCTCCGGGTGCCCTCTCCAAGGCGCGTGCACCTCGGGCCCTGGCCGCGTGACTGCATGCTTCCCACCATGCAGGGGACGGCATCTGGGGCCCGCCCTGGAAGCCTGGGCCTGGGGGTCCGCACCCTGCACGCCTGGGTTCCTTTTCCCACGTCAGGGTGGGAGTGTAGGTCTCCTGTGAGTTGTGCGTGTCTTTCTTGTTTATTTATATATTTATTTATTTTTTTTACTTTGAAGATAGTAAAATCCAATAAAGCGTAACAGAACAAAGTCAGCCAGGAGTTTGGCTCAGTGCCTTAAGCGCCTGCCCTGGCAGGCGCGAGGTTGTGAGTTCAATCCCCAGTGCCGCAAAAACAAAAAAAAAATAAATAACAGAACAAAGTCAATCAAAACAAAACAGTAGAACTGGTACAGAGCTTCAAAGAAAGATACTGTGAAAACAATAGCTACTATAGTATATCTTGTTATTTTCAGAATAGTTGACATATATAGTAACATATATAGTAAAGCCAAAAACAAAACACAATAAAACTAATAAAACTAGAATATAAAATAAAGCAAAAAAATTAATCAGAGTAAAGCAAAACAATGAGACCCATATTGGACCTCGAAGACAAGACAGAAGAGAGTCCCCCATTTTTACTACATTGCATACTGTCATCTTCCCAAGAGATGCTCAGGCTGCCAGCCCCAGGCCTGCAAAATCAATCAAACAATACTAGCATTTAGTTGCTTTCTGTACCTTAGTTGCTATCAATTTAGCCGGACCTCCGAGCCAGCAGGCTGCTTGCTGGGGTGGGGGCGTTGTACTTGATTTGCACCGGTAGGTGTTCGGGAGGCGCATGTTTCTCCTCCTGGAGTCCACACCAGCTGCACACTCCCCCGGAAGGCAGACTGGCTCTCTTCTGGTTGGAGTTTCTCTGATCCAGTGGGGCGGGTTCTCAAGAGGCCCATCTCTTTCTCCATGTGTCTTTCTTAAGTGTTTATCAGTTTCTTTTTTCCCCAAGAAGAGTATTACAGAAAGTCAGTGAATCTTGATTGATTTTATTTTTCCTATTGTCTTAATGGAACTTGGTGTGCTTTATGAAGTTATTTGTAGAAAAGGAATTATGTACACGTGCATGCACGCATACACACACTGTCTTCTCTTTTAGTCGTGACAAGTTTAAATTACAGACTTCACTCTTGTAGTCATCTGTATTTAAGATGCTATTATCTAATGTCCTTTTTTTAGGAATAACACAGCAGATTTGTGGTTGCTTGACCAAAGTCTGTTAAGTCATCAGAGTAGACTAATTCAGTTGAATCCAAAATGCATTGCATGAAAATCCCACGCAATATTGTCGGTAAGAAAAAAGTAATTGATCGTTGCTGTCACGAAACTCACACTTTACCATGGGCCTTTTCATACCGTGAGTCACAGCCTCTTAGATGGTTCTGGCAATCACTTCTTCATACAAATGAAATAAAAATATTACAGTACATCTCTTATAGTACTAGGTGTAAGTACTACATCCTCTGTGTGTACTGGATTTTGAGCTCAAAGTGGTTATTATCAGTTAGGATAAGAAAAAAGTCTGAGAAACACGCTATGGCCAGATAGTATTCTTCAAGCGCCCCGGTTAAAACCCTGCGATTTCCATTCATTCTCTAAGGAGCACACGCAGCTGGAAGCTAGCGCTGAACCCTGGTGGCATGCTGAGCGTTCGGGATGGTCCGTTTCTCCTTCCAGCTGTTGAAGCTCCCTCCTGTTAGACATTTGTATTGTATTTTTACTGGACAACATTAGGCTTTTTACTGGTATTTTTACTTTATCTCAAAAGATGCGGTGTTTTCAGTGCTGTTTCCTGTGCGTTACTTTGGCGAACCCTGAGGTGGCGAGGTGGGGGCAATGGGGGACCCCTCTGAGGCCCACACAGGTGGAGGGCTGCGGCTGCCCACCTGCGGCTCCGCCGGTCCCCACCTCGGGTGATGGGGAGGCCTTTCCTGCCGGCCAGGCCCGGCGTGGCCGTCTGGGCGTAGGGCTTGCTGGCTCACCGGCACGACTGCCGCTAGCGCTGGCTCGCCCGCCTCCCCAGTGTCCCTGGCAGGAGCCCCCCTGCAGTCCAGCGCGTGTCCCCGGTGCCCTGAAGTCTTAGGGCCCCTGCGCCCGCTTTGCCCAGCCAGGCTCCCGGCTCTCCGTGGAGCGCGCGTCCCTCGCGGCTGCTCCCAGCCCTGCAGGCCTGCCTTGGGTCTCTGGGGTGTGCCGTTAGTAGTGAACATTTTTTATTGTGTGCTTCTTTCCCAGTCCAAAGAGTCCTCGTCGGTGCTGAGCTGCGACATCTCTGTGGATGATAAGTACATCGTCACTGGCTCGGGCGACAAGAAGGCCACCGTCTATGAAGTTATTTATTAAGGACAAATCTTCATGCAAACTGGACTCCTTCTCTTTGTAGCACTTTGCGCTCTCATCTTTTGGGGTTTTTTTTGTCGTTATTGTTGGTTTTTTTTTTTTTTTTTTTTTTGGTCTGTCTGTTTTGTTCACTCCTTATCCTTGCATCTAAAACTAAGGATTTCAAGTACTCGCCGTCGTGGAGTTAATCCCCTTCCTTGGCCCTCTCCCTCCTTGCTTTCGAATCGTGAATACTCTTAAGAACCTGTGATACCAAATCTTCAGCTGTCTATTTGGAAGAACATGGAATAAGCATCCTTAACAGTGAAGGAAATCTTTAATCATGTATTATATTTGTAATATATTTATTTTGTTTAAAGAAGGCTTTCTAACGATGACTGACTAAATAAAGCTCTCTGCTCCTGCATTGATAACACAGGTGCGTTGTATTTGATACACTTCCCCCCCTTTTTTTTTTGGTAAAGGAGGGGAAAGAAAGGTTTAAAATAATTGATAAAAAATGTCACTAAATGTAGACTATTGACTGTATAGAGATGTGAAATGTATAATTACACATGGAAGCAATATGTTGCTGTGTTATTAGGGTTTTTTTGTTTCTGTTTTCTACTTATTTTAAAGATACTTGGAAATCTGGCTAAACAATTAGAACAGGACCGGCCAAGTCACATTCATCTGAGTCTATTTGGACAACTTGAATCAATATGCCTATAGCTTTAGATGATACTCGATACAAGTATATCGAACATTTTCTTTTTCCTTTTTTCGACTTGTTGACAAGTGTCTTTGTAATACGTTTTTAATTCCCTTTTTAAAATTGTATTATAGACAGATGAACATGTTAAATTGGGCCTCAGAGAGAGAACTTAATCCCTCCTGGATATTTTTGCCACCTTTCTTTGCAAAGGGAGATGTGTATCTTTGTGCAGTTTGTTGTTCTGAGAAATCGCAGGCTGTTTTGTGGCGTGCGTTTCAGGAGCTGCACAGATACAGGAAGGACGCCTACCGCTGTGCGAGTCAAGTCTTTCACAAAACAAGGACAGCGGAGGAGGGTTCGCGAGCCCTCCCTCCGGAACACACAAAGGCACGGACTCGGGCGGGGCTGAGGACTGCTTTCTTTACCTCCGATTCTTTCCATGTCTTAGTTGGATGTCCCTGAAGTGGACGCAGGCTGTGCCATTGTGCCAGAAACATTGTGTTATCTTTTATGTTGTTGTTGTTGCTGTTAAACTATAATATGTGACTCCTTTTTTTTTATTATTATTTTTTTGTTTGAATGCTTTAAAAAAAAAAACTTTTAAGTCTGTGGATCTGCTGATGTACAGTGCCTTTGCTGCTATGGATCAAAATCAAAAGAACCGTGTAGATAAACTTTATTGTATACGTAGAAAATTAATTTCATACTAGAAATGAATGGGGGCTGCAAGCTGAAATGGGCTGTCCATTGCCGTTCCTAATGTGGTAGCAGGAAAAGATGGTGTCTTCAGTGCTTAGTGTTTGATGTCATTAACAGTTTCGTAAAACTCTACAGTGTAGAAAGATTTTGATACTAAACTGTGCATTGTACATAGTTCTGCATTGTATTGACCACCAGTACTTCTATAATGGTAGATTGTTTGTGCATTCAGACTTTTAAGCATTAAACATAAATAACTTCTAGTATGCTTATTTTTCTAATTCTTTGTTTTGCTGCTTTAGTTTATGATCTTGGCTATGTCATTCCCATGTATTAAAAATTACTAGTTGCGTTCAAGGCAGATTGGTGTTGAAATAGTGTGGGTTTTGTATTGTTGCTGTTTTTATTTTGTATTTTCACTCAAGATGAGCTGCAAAGGGTAAAAGAAGTTAACAGGTTGTTGCTGCATTACATGTTGATTCATAAAAAAAATGCTACCCAGAAATTGTCACATCGCTCAAACCTTATTCCTTTGGTGCTGCACTGGTCAGTCTCCTTGTTACTGGACTCTTGTAGGTATTTAAACTTAGTCAGATTAAAATCCAGTGCAGCCCAGCGTCCTCCTCGCACCAGGCGCATTTCGGATGTCGAGGGGCAGCTGTTTTGAGCCGCTGCTGTCCGAGGCCGCACAAGTGTGTAGCGCTTTTCCTCACCACTCACACATTGGTGGGCCGGCCACTGCTTTCAGAGGTGGCCCGCAGACCATCGCTGGCCATTTGGGTTTGGAAACCATTCTCAGACAACGCACTGACAACCTCAGAAGCACCAGGCTGCTTGGGATGCTACTGATCGGGGGTGCAGAAACTGGGCCCAGGAGGAGCTTGAAAGAATTTTGTGTTTCTGAAACTCAGAAGTCTGAGGATCTCCGAGGTAGAGCGCAGGAGGCGGGAGCCTCCGCGTGGGCTGGAACAGTCGGCTGTGGGAGGTGGAGGCTCTGGGTGCTGAGCAGGTAAGAGCCCAGCAGTGCTGGGCCATTTGGATTGGAAGCAGCACCTTCCAGAGTGAGTGCCACGGGGTGTACCTTAGCCTGAGGTGGGAGTCATTCAGCAAGGCTGGCCGAGAAATTAAAAATTAGAGCAAGTTCAACGGCGGGTCATCTTCACGGCTGTGTCTGTGGGCGGAACAGCGATGGCTTCTGTTGGACCCAGGGAAGGGAGAATGTTCCGTGTCTGCGTGCGCAGTCCTGGGTGGGCTTCTGTCACGTATGTTAATCACCTACACGTGACAGTCACGGGGCTCCCACAGCTTGTGTTCCTGTACGGTTCCCAAGCCAGAAGGAAAAGCAGGTGTAAGGAAGCTTATTTCTGAACACAACTGGAAACCTGTGGCCCCTAGGAGGTAATCGGCGTGGTGGCCAAGACGGAGGTGGAGCTGGCCTCGTGGAGGGTTACAGGCGGATGGTGCTTCTGGGTGGCCCTGAAAAGCAGAGGGCGGTGAGCCCAGCAAGTGGCGCCCCCAGTGTGCCTGTGGCCTCCGCTGAAGGCTCCGTTCCCATCTCGGGACCCTGCCCCTCCCCTCCCCGGCCCCTTTCTGGGTTCACCGTAGTTTGCAGAACTGAGTTTAGAGGCTAGCGTAGCAAATGTAGGTTCTTGCCGTTGTCAAAGTGTACTTTCATCAGTTTGTTGTATCCTTAAGGTTTTTTTAGAGAACACCGGAGTAAAACACTGGGACGTGAAGCTGGGTGCTCGGCGCATTCACACCGCAGAGGGCTCAGGACCCCTGTTTGGTACTAGACCCTCGGTTCTTTTAAGAATAATCCAGAAATTTGTGTTTAAACAGGATAAAAAATTGAGATGATGTATAAATAGATCTAAATGGGCATCTATTTCCTCTTTTTGCCAAGGTTTCATCAGATGAGGTTTCTGTGTATTTAAGTCTGAGGCCTGATTCAATGTGCACAGATGCCTCTCCGTGCTGTAATTTACAAGTAATTTACAAGTAATTACTTAGAGACCGGGGTATAACTCATTGGTGGGGTGTAACTCGGGGTTAGGGTTTGTGCTCAGCATGCAGAAGACCTTCGGTTCCATCCCCAGCACCAAAAAGAAAAAAGTCATTGCTTAAACTCCGCTCTGGGGTTCACCCCAGCTTCTGCTCCAAGCATGGTCTTACAGAGTCCAGAGAACAGCAGCAGCCAGAACGGATCCCCGAGCCAGGAGAAGCCTCTCTCTAATGGAGGAACACATGGTATTAGAAGATTGACTTCAGTAAAACTTGCCATCGAGACAGGAGAAGGAAACCCAGATTAACCTACGCCAGGCGTGGCAGTGCATGCCTGTAATCCTAAGCTACACCAGAGGCTGAGACAGGAGGATCACAATTTTGAAGCCAGCCTGAGCAACTTAGTGAGGCCCTGTCTCAGAAAAAAAGAATGAATAAGGCTGAGAATGTAGATAAGTGGTAGAGCAGCCCCGGCCCTAGTACCAGAGAAGGAAGGGAAACAAATCAGCCAACCCAGAAGGTCACATGGAGAGTGACAAAGCCAGATCAAGCGTTTACGGGTGCACACTGCACTGCGGGTCGTGACTTTGCGAGACGGCTTTGTGGTCAGCGAGCCCTGGACCATCCAGCTGAGATGGGGGGTGCGGAAACCTTGCCTGCCACCCCGGAAAAGCTGCCACATCCTGGGATTCTGCAGCCACGAGAGACCCCGAAACTCGGGCTTCCAACTATCTCAGGTAATTAGAAAATTCCTGAGTCCCGCGGCATGAGCGGAGGAAGTTGACTGCGGAGCCAGCGGGAGCGCCCGGGACGGAGGGCGCCTGCGCCGTGCCGCGACTGTGTGCTCTGACTCCTCGCTCGCTTCCTCCTGGACCTTCCCGCGCTAGGCGCTTCTGAAAACAGTGCGCAGCTGAGGGTATCTGCCGGCTGCTGCTTCTGGCAGTTGTGAGAAAATGAGCTTCCTTATCTGGCACTGGGTAATTAATTACAAAATTATAAAGACTGACCCCAAAACGATCTTTTCCGACCTCTCTGGTGCTCATTTCTGAAGCTACCTCTCTCTTGGGCAACTTGCAGAGGTTCACGGTGGTCCCTGGGTCCTTCCCATCCTTTCTCACTTGGACAGCAGCAGTGAAAGAGCCGCTCGCGCTGTCTCTCCTTGTTTGAACTAATTGCAAGTATTTACATTCCAGTTCAAACATTCGGAACCGACAGCAGACGTGGTTTGTTTTTGATGACGCAGGCACCTCAGAAAAACTATTACAGAATCTGAGCAGCAGCGCTAACCTGAGGGGGAAAGAACGCTTCCCTTTTAAGTTGCAGCTTCTAAGCCACTTGGGTTTTGATGACAGGTAGACAGGATCTTTTAGGTCCCAGATGGGCGTTAGCAGGGGATCTGGGTTCTAGTTTATCTACAGGGAAAGGACTTTGAGTGGGGGGTAGGGGGGCTGAGACATTTGGCCTGCAGATGAGAATTCCCATAGGGCTGCCCAAGTCAAAAGCAAAACTAGGAAGAATGTTTTCACTAAGATCCAGTTAATCTCAAGATGCTGCAATCAGTTGTAAATTTACACAGAAGAACACAAAGTATCAAAAGAGAAAAGCAATTTACCCATGTTCATCTCCCAAAGGGGTCGGGCTGCCTCGGAACCCAGGGTGCAGCTTAGAGCGGAAACTCCCTGCCCTTTGCCCCTCCGCTTCATGTCAGTAACCTGGCTGAAAACTTGGGTGTCA
This sequence comes from Dasyprocta punctata, assembly GCA_004363535.1. NCBI lineage: Eukaryota > Metazoa > Chordata > Mammalia > Rodentia > Dasyproctidae > Dasyprocta > Dasyprocta punctata. The sequence continues at coordinate 26,048 of RJWM01012844.1, read as the reverse complement.
GCCTCTTGAACACCCGCTACGTCAGTCACGACCTGCCTTTTTAGTTCCTGGGCTCTGGGCCAATGTGCCTGCAGTGCCAGTACCCGCTGGTGTGACCGGACGTCCCGTAAGGAGTGCATGGCCGCTACCCAGTCTTTGCTGGACACCTCCTCCACCCCTCCAGAAACACGCCGGCAGGGTTGCGTGGTGCAAAGTGTGAGCCGAGCTGAAGGCCCGTTTCCCTCCCAGGAGGCTGGGAAGCTGCAGGAGGCGCTAAGGCAGGTGAAAGGCTGCGGGCGTTGTGACCTCGAGGACTCCGGCGGTGTCTGTGCTTTTCTTCCCCTGGGCCAGCGACACAGGGAGCCGCAGAAACGGCCCCGGGACTGCTGTGCCTTGAGCAGAGTTATCCATGGGATAATTTTCGTTATCTGAAAAACTCGGACACCTCTTCGCCCTGAGGTTCGCCTTTGCTTAAACCTTTATGCCCCTGAACACCTGCAGGATGAGATCCGTTTTACTAACAATGCACCAAACGCAGAAAGGCCTGGGACTCTGGGGGTCAAGCGCTGCCCCTGGAAGCCCGTTTGTCCTCAGATACTGAGCGAAAGCAAGGCTTAGTTTCCGGATGGATTGGCAAAGTCAGCTGTTAACCTTGTCCTCAGTCTCCCTCAGAGGTTCAGAGCCTGTCTCATGGTTCCCCTCAGTAGGCGATCAGTGGAGTTCCAAGTTTTACGACTGGGTCAGGAAATGCACTTGGGGTTTCCAAATAGATAGTCAACCCTTCAGCATAGGTTTTTAGGGATCGGTCTCAGTGGGGGCTGAAGCTGGAGGATGATGAGTTCAAGCCCAGTCTGGGCAATTTATGTGACCCTGTTTTAAACCGATGTTTAAAAGGTCTGGGGATACGGCTCAGTGCAAAGTCCCTGAATTCAATGGAAAATTCAATATATTTCAATGCAATATCAATGGAACTATTTGCACAGTGAGCAAGAACATTGCTCCAGAGGGTGGAGAAGGTTGTTTGAGAACACAGGACTGGATTCACAGACACCCGCTCTGAGCGATAGTCGTAAACACAAAGCACAAAGCGCCACTAATGAGAATATTAGTGGCGACTCAAGCAGACTCAAAGGGAAGCCAGTCAGCCTGGTCCCTGCCGTGCTGCTTTTGATGGTCTCCAGGGCTCCCGTGTCACTGAGAAGCCTGGCCTGAGGCCCTGGCCGGGGCTTGGCAATTACCGGCCTGATGTCCAGTCCTGATTTGGAATGGGAGCTACCCACCCGCTCTGTGCTCAGCTCCTTCAGACTTAGACAGCTCTTCCACCTCCGAGCACTGCGTGTGCGTGTGTGCGTGTGTGTGTGTGCGTGTGTGTGTGTGTGTGTGTGTGTGTGTCTGAACAGCTTCTATTCCCCCCCAAGGTTTTTTGTGCAAGTTACAGAAGACGGTGTTGCATTATCTTTGTACTGTGTGTGTGGGTGTTCTGCCTCCTTTAGTGTTTTCCGTGCTAATAAAACAAGTGAGATGTGTTCATCTCTCACCATAAACCAAGCACAGTTCTAAGTGCTTTATCCACGTAGCGTCATTTTTGTCACCTTCTAACCTAGAGAAATGAAAGTGCTGTTCCCCGGAATGTAGTAGACATCACTAGGGCCACAAATATTTAGAAATACAGATTGGCTTGGGATCTTAGATGATGCTATGCACGCACCGTGCACCGCAGGCCGTTCAGCAGGGCTCCGACATCAGCTGCAGTATGCCGGGGCAAACCATCGGGGTGGTGATGCTGAGCGGAGTAATGACGATAAGCATCTGTCACTCAGAGCAGGTCAGCGTTACCTACAACCGTGTCATTAAACATTCTGAAAGCCAAGAGAAGGTATTTGCAGACTGCATTTTACAGACGAACTAGATGGACAGGTAAAGCGGCCTGACCCAGGAGAAGTGGCAGACGCTTGCTCCAGGGACAGAGTCAGCCGGTGTCCTCGGCCTCCGGCCTTTGCTAGTGTGTGCCCTTGGCCTTCGCTGGCAAATGGCCCCCCGGAATTGCTTTTTTCTTGTGTAATGTCTCATCTCCACATGTAACATCCACCTGCTTTCTGTGTGCTTCTAATCAGTTACTGAGATTTACATTTTTACTGTGCCCAAGAGCAATTCCATTTTCTCTTTAGGAAAAAAAATGCATGAGCTTTGCTTGCGGTTGTGTCCCCCACTCCGAGAGGCCTTGTGACTTGTGACTCACATCAGAACCTTTGTGACTAAAAAGTCAAATCTTTAGACAAATGGCATTGTTAAAAGCTGTATAGTTTAATAGTGATAAAAGCAGCCCCAAAAGTGACATCGAAAATATCTATTGAATTTTCTGACGGAGGAAAATGTCCTGGTTCATTTTTTTTTCCTTACCCAAACTTAGAAACGTGGTAGCTTTTTTTGTTAACTTTGTGTCCATCTTTTGATAAAATGGTGCGGTTTTGTTCTGGCTTTGTTTCTTCTCCATTTTTTTTTTTTTTGAAAAGGCACTTTGTACCATGTACAATAGCCATGTTTGAGTGCTGGGTCACAGGGGAAGCTTTCTTTGATTACAGTTGCTGGTTTTGATTCACGAGCTCATGAAGGCCCCACCATAGCTCTTAGCAGAGCTGTTTACCGTCGTGGAGCTGCACGGAGATGAGAGGAGGCCCTGCTCAGGGACACAGCTTGCTGGAAGCCCTGAGTGCCCTGTTCGGGCTGCACGGTGGCATTTTGGTCTATTGCCCAAGTTTGGGGCACATTGAGCGATCACTATCACACACCTGTTGTAGAAAAGGCTGATTCTCCCCACACCGAGAAATGAACTCTCAGGGAATTCGGAGATGACTTGGCAGAGTTTTAATTAAGATCTCCTCGCAGAATGTGGACTGGTTAACTCACTGTCTGAATTGCTTTCCTGTGAAGAGCAAGGGCTGCCAGAGCTACTGCAGGAGGCAAAGCTATTTAGACAAGTGCATAATTGGCTCCCTAGAGAAGAACTGGGTGGCCATGAGTGTTTTAAGTAGGATCATCTTTAAGGGATGTTGCAAAACCATAATCCTATTCATCTGTGGTCCCTGAAAAAAGCTTTACTGAAATCAACAGTCGACAGAGGCATCACTTAGGTCCAGAATTGGAGGCTGACCCCTTGCCCACTTCAGCCCTCTCTTTGGAGATAATGATGTGCCAGCGGCTGGAACAGCAGGCAGTAATAGATGTTCGCTCTTCCCTGATTCATCCCTCTCCGGCTGCTGGATATGGCAGCATTTGCAGCAGATATTTGTTCTGGGAGCTGTCATTTGCCTAGCTTACACGGATCAAAGCTGCGGCGTTCAGTAGGGGTGATGATGAAGTGGGGTGGCAGCTATGCTAAAAACCAAAAGATGCACAAGATTTTGCAATGCAGATGGGGGAAACTTTTTTTAAAAGGAAAACTTTATTTTCATTGTAATGTTTTCTAAGAAAGACCCTATTTTCATACCTAGGCAACTGTAAGCACCATCACGTATGTGCAGCTAGGACAGCTGGGCGCATGGCAGTGGTGTCCTCAGAGACGGATGGGGAGTGAGTCTGAAGTGAGGGGTGGGAATAGCGTTGATTATGAGACATACCCAGGAAAAGGAATCAGAAGAAAATGGAATTACAAAGGTCAACTAAGCAGCCATGTAGGCTAAGAAGATATGTGTCAGTATTCTCCGTGGGAACTCAGAAGGTAGCCCCTGTATCTACAGGAGGAAACCCTTGGACAGAATCCTGAGGACTGAGTGGACATATCTCAAAGAAACTGCTAAGATGAGGGGCTGAGGCTGCTCTTACCAGCCTCCTGGACTGGCTCAAATGATCTCTGCTCCTGGCGTTCGCACCTGTGTGCAGCCCCTCTCCTTTGCCCCAGATTGATCTGTGAGGCCGGTAGAAGGTGGCGGAAGTGACACCACGTTGGACTATAGTGGACAACAAAAGACACTGCAGCTTCTTTTGCTTTCTTGCTCTTCTTCACTCGGTCTGTGAAGCCACTGCCATCCTGTGAGGCCCCCACCATGCTGTATCCTCTTGAGACGTTGTTGTGATGAAGAACGTAGACCTTCAGCCAACCGCCAGCCAAGGGAGCCCCAGCCCCACGTCACACTTGGTGAATCTCCTAGAGATAATACATGTTTGCTGTTTGAAGGCGCTCCATTCGGAGGTAATAGATCCCTAGTGCACAGCTGACCTGTGCTTCAGGCAGGTCTTCTCGGGGCTTCTCCCTTGAGCACTAAAGGATGGATCCATCCCCTGTACTCTTTGCATCCCATTTTTTTAGTCTCACACCAAATTGTTATAGAATAAGTAATGACTTTCAGAATCACTTGTGATCTTTTCTAGCCATTCCTGTCATTTCTCTGTTATGTTAGTAGTCCTAACTATAATTCGTTGTGATTTTACTGGTTGTTAAATGTATTTTTTAACACTGAAGGAGTATTCTTCAGTTATAGTGGAAAAAAGGAGAAGACCAGGGAAACTGATCTATTAGAAAGAAGGAGGAAAATTTGTCAAAATGGAAAGGTATCAAGTCTCGACACAGCTGCTGATGGTATGTGGGCTTTTCCTCCATGCAAAACTGGTCAGCTCTTAACTGGAAGCTGCATTATTTTTCCCAAAAGGATGGGAAGTTATATGAAATTTGGAAGTTTTCAAAGGTTAAACTTTAAAATTGATATTTCAATTGTGTTCAAATTATGAATGATATTTAAGACCAGGTGGGTATTATGATTTTGAATAATTTCCCTAAAAGAACAATTTTAGTGCTATTCAGAAAAAAACCAAATCAGTGGGAAGAGTAATTACTGAACCTTCAGTCCATTCTTATGTAGAAGAGCATAGCCACCATGCAAGTAATAAAATTGCGTGAAATCTGTATCACATATAACAAGCTAAGTTTTAAAATTATTATAAACAGGTTTAAAGATCAGTAGGAAAATGCACCAATAGAGAATGAGGCCAAAGATGCAAATAGACTTTCAGCAAAAATGGGAATTCTATTATTTGAATTTATAATGGAATAAATACAAATTAAAGGAAGTCAGTACTTTTCACCTCTCTGACAAAAATTTTTTTGACCCAGTGTTTGAGAGCAGTGAGTGAGTGCTGTCCTCGTACGCTGGAGATGAGCTCTGAAATCTATAAAATCTTCTGGAGGAGTTTTTGAAATTTGGTTCAATCTCTGTAACATGCCTAAGTTGTAATCCAACAGTACAGTTTTTATTATTTTACTCTGGGTGAATATTTGAAGGTATGGTCAAAGATCTTTTTAGAAAAAGGGTTTTAATTTTTAAAGCTTATTTGTTGTTTAACATTTATTAAAATTTTTATTGCTCCATGTTTATAGTACATACTGATTATATTGTTTATGGAGAATTGGTACGTGTACATAACATGTCTTAATTTGCTTGGTCTTCTACCCATTTGCAAAGTATTTTTTATTTTCCTCTATATTTATATTTTGGGTTTGTCATATTAGAGAAACTACGTGATATTTGCACTTTGTGTTCAGTTTATTTCACTTAATATTATGTTCTCAAATTTTGTCCTTTTAAAATTTTTTTATTTTTTAATTCCCTTGGTTTTTGGTTTTTTGAGACAGGGTCTCACTATGCAGTTCAGCTGGCCTCAAATTTGCAGCAATCCTCCTGCCTCAGCCTCCCAAGTGATGGGGTTACAGGTGTGTGGCTCCCTACCCAGCTTCATTCGTTCTTTCAAATGACTCAAACTTACATTCTTTATGGCAGAGTAGTATTCCATTGTACATAAATATCACATTTTTTAATCCATTTATCTGTTGATGGACATGAAGTTTGCTTCAAGATTTAGCTCTTAGATGTTCTGCTGCTATAAATGTGTGTACATAATCTCTGCAATGTGTTGTCTTTAACTCTGTAGGGGAGACACCTAGAAGGGGAATAGCTAGGTTGAATGGAATTTCTATCTTTGCTTTTTTGAGGAAAAAGTATTTGTATTGATTTCCATAGTGGTGTACCAGTTTATACTCCCACCAATAATGTAAAAGGGCTTCTCTTTCCCTGAAGCCTCAACAGCATTTGTTATTATTTGATTTCTTGATGGTAGCCATTCTTTCTGAAGCAAGATAGTATCTCAGTGTTGTTCTAATTTGTATTTGTCAAATAACCAGAGATATTGAAATTTTTTATGTACTTATGGGTCATTTATACTTTTTCTTCTGAGAAGTATATATCTATTTTAACTGCCCATTTTTTGATTAAGTCTTTTATTTAGAGGATTTGTAATATTTTTGAGCTCTTTATATATTATAGGTATTAGCTTCTGTTTGAGCTATAACTCACAAAAATTCTTTGTCATTCTGTAAATTTTGTCTCTTCATTCCGTTGATTGTTTCCTTTGCTATGCAGAAGTTTTTTGTTTGCTGTAATCCCATTTGTTGATGCTTGATATTATTTCTTGTGCAGCTGGGGTTCTGTTCCAAAAGTCCTTGCCTATATCTATGTCTCCAAGAGTCAAGAGTTTTATTGATTTTATCTTTAGCATGTTGTTTTTCTCTTGTAATATTTAAATCTTTAAAAAATAGCATAGAATGAATTGTATGTCTAAAGATGATAAAGTTTAATAATACTAGTAAAGATGGAGAGGTGGGGAATGGGAGAATGAAAGAAGCAAAGTTTGAAAAATAAAGAAAAGAAAGGGGAGAAATAGAAAAGCTAAGTGAGATAAAGGATTCTATAAGGAAGAAAAGAAAATTTATAGAATTAGATAAACATACCAGAAAAGGACAAACAAGAAAAAGAAGAAATAAGAAAAAAACAAAAGCAAAATAGGAGGAAAAAGCTGGAATTCCAAAACACCAATGGAGAAATCCAAACAAAAAAAAAGCAAAGGAAGAAAGAAAAAAAACAAAGAAGAAAAGAAAAAGAAAAAGGAAGAAGTAAGTCCATGGCAAACTCTTCCTTGCTGTTGGACAAGTGGTTCCTCTCCAGACTCCGCAGTACTGGAATCCAGCCCGGGTGGGGCAGGGATAGCGCGTCACTGCCAAGGCCTGTTTTGTTCCCACACTTGCGGGTTTGCGTGTAAATTCTGAGTTCTGCCCCACCTTTCCCGCCGTCTGCACTAGACCTGCGCCGACTTGGCCACTCCCAGTCCTTCTGTGCACCCACGTGACACGGCTTTCTCTGCCTAGCACTCAGGCCTGTGGCTTTGTGAAGCGCTCCGTCTGCTCCACAGGCCCACCTGGCCATCCACCCCAGGGCTGTGGCAGCCACCCGAGCTTGGGGGACTGGGGAGAATAAATAGCACTGAGCTCTTCGCTGGATGCGGGCCGCAGGGGAGAGTGTGGTCTGATAGTCTGCTGGACTTAAGGCCGGGACTTTCGGACCTGGCCCGCTCTGAAAGCCGCACGTGGACTGGTCTAACGTTTTCACGCAGAGGTTCCGGCCCCTGTGACCTTCCCTGCAGGAGTGCAAATTTCTTACGGGGGTTTATATCCAGCCCACGCCTCTCGGTGACTCTCTTGTGGTCGTCACCCACCTAGTCACTGTGGCAGCGTGACAGCAGAAACTGAAGTACAGACATTCTGTGGCTCAACCTTAAACAACTGCTTACTCAGAAGAGAATAACCGTGGTGCTAGTGCCACCAGCCTGGTCCGTGTTTTGCCCTGGGGCTGTCAACGCCCTCTGGGCTTTCCTTGTGTCAACAGAGACAGGGTCCCATTTCTAGGAGCCCGGGTTCCTATCCTGATGTTTGGCTCTTTTGTTCTGCATTGTGCTTCATTTCTCCAGCTCCTCTCCTGTTCCCTCCCTCCTGAATCCCAAAGAGCTACTTCGTTTCTCTTCAGCAAGTTGTTGTTTCTAGATGTCATGACTCCAGATCCCTGAGAGACCGTATTTTGTGACCAGGCGCTACTCCACCATCCAAACAATGAAATCTAATTAGAAATGGCAGAAGTCTGACAGGAGCAAAGTCAGCTTATTGACCAGGAGAATGGAAGGGTTTGAAGAACTGAGCTTCAGGGAGGCGGGGATGCACCTTGCTCTCAGGAGCAACCAAAGTTGGGTTTGAACGTTGCCAGACCTTCTTCCCTTGTTCTTATCTGCTGCTCCTTGAGCATTCTTTTATTTTTAAGACAGACTGGCTTTTCCTCAAGGTGGGAAACGTCTCCACCGTGGTCCAATGGACATTACCAACAAAAGAAAGACCGAAATCTCAAATTCTCCCAGTTCTTGTTCGAAAACAGTTCTGTGAGAAGAATCTGAAGGCCAAGCCCAGGTCAGACGGTAACGCTGCAGTCTGGCTGCTCCCCCAGAGTTCATGTGTGTGAGAGCCTAATCCTCAAATTCACATGGTCAAGGTAGGTGGAAGCCAGGCTTTAAGCGAGTGATTGGGATTAGATGAAGTCATGAAGATGAGGCCCCCATGACGGTTTAAGTGCCTTTGTAATAAGAGAGGGTCCAGTTAGCACATCTGCTGTCATGCCGCGTGACACGCACCCCTGTTAGAGTACAGCAAAGGTTTCCCACCAGATGTTAAGCAGATGCCAGAACCATGCCCTTGGACTTCCTAGTCCCCAGATCGATGAAACAAGTAAACCTGTGTTCTTGTAAATGACCCAGTCTCGGGCATTCAGTGAGAGCAACAGAAAATGGGCAAGGACGGTCACTCACGGGACAGTCAGTGTCTTGGTGGTGACTGGCGCACACTGGCTTGTGCGTTCACTTCGGATCTGACAGCGGCTCGGGTGGTGAGGAGCCCAGAAAGCACAGCCATCTTCACCGTGGTCGCATAGTACGGGAGAAGGAAGCGGGCAGCAGCTGAGTGAACCGCTCGCTTTGCTTTCTTTCACATTAAAATGCTAGTTTTCCAAATCTAGAAAATGTAGTTAGTGGAAACCATGGAAATTAGGATGAGAGACGAGAAGCAGGGGGTGAAGAGCAGGTAGTCAGGTTAGCGGACCTGACAGGCAGTGATGTCAGATCAGCGCTAGAAGACAGGCACTTGGCAGGCATGTCACTGAGTCTAAGCTGCTTTCTCCAGGCGGGCTTACCTGCCTGTCAGAGGAAGGGAGGAGCGAATATTTTTACCCGCCTATGCATACACATCATGGGCGAAGTATCCTGTATACTTAGTTGCCTAATTACGCATATGAAATTTTATTTACCTCTGATTTCAGGTCTGTAACACTGAAGAGACCCATTGTGCACAAAAGGGCGTGGGAGGAAGGCTGAGCAAAGTTAAGTACCTCACCCAAAGCTGTGTACCTAATAAGCAGCCAAGGTGCGCGTCAAACCCTGACTTACGCGTGTGGGCCCCTTTGTCCCTTGACGTTTCCCAGGTCACCCATCCCAAGACGTACGAAGGGTCTGGCCTATCTTTCACCTACCCAATATTTCATGTACCATTCTGTGTTTGCTCTTGATAGAGCTTGAGCTGATGCAGTTTGATTTTTTTTTCCAGTATAGATTTTAATACTATTATTTCTGTATATTTACAAAACCTGTCACAATAATCTATAATTAAATCTACCCCAAACAGTGTAAAGCCCTTACCTAATGCAGTCTCAGCTACCTTAGAAAGCTGGCTCTTCAATAAAGAGAGGCGAATTTCTCCCCCATGGGGTGTCTTTGCCTACTCCTTCATTTTTAAGTTGTGGAGTTCACCGAGCCTCTGTTGCCTTATTGATCATTCTTTCGTTGAACAAGTTTGGATTATGTAGCACATGGTGAGACTGTGTTTGGACTGATGGGCATACAGAGGGCTCCAGGGCCACTCATTCTGGTGCCAAATACTACACCAAGCATCCCCCACATCCTCACGTGCCAACATGACACGGAAGCACCAAGAGCTGTGTTTTTAGGAAACCATTGCAGCAGGTTCCTTCTGGTTGGAAGTAGTCTGCAGATGAGCATATCATGGAAGAGAGTCAAGAGCTCTGTAAAACGTAAGCTCTATTATATATCTATTCCTTCCCTCTGATCTACCAACCCTGTCACTTTGTTGTGGAAGGAAATTAGATGGTTCTGACAAGACTGTTCTTCACAAAGCAATGCTGATTGTTACCTAGTATTCTGTGATCATATGGGTGTTTGCAAATTGATTTTTTGACGATTTGTTCTAGTATTTTCCAGGTATGAAAACTAAACTGACTGCTATATGGTTTTCAGGGTTGTCCCTTTCTCACTTTCAAATACAGATCTCTCTACTTTTTACTGCTTTTAATATCCACACTGGTCCTTGTCAAATTTTTAAAATTGCTTTCCAAAGGCATCATTTGCCTTGCTTCAAAGTTCTATAAGGACAAACACTAAAATGAAATGATGCTTTGAAGTTTTACAATTAATTTGATAAAAAAAACTTGGTAACAAAAAATTATAATCCAAAATATTTTATGAATTGGCAGACGCCAGGAAGTTTTTCTAGGCCATCACCCACAGCTCAAAGACCGGCCTGAAATGATATGCAGAGCTTCTAAGACTGCCGTTCTGGATAGAGGGATAAAAAAGGGTAAATGTTTAGCAAAATACTTAAAGATGTTTAAGGCAAATTGATTTAAATATTACTTTCCCTTGGCAAGCTTGCTTCATATAAAATACACACAGATTATATGATAATATTCACTTTTGCGATGTAGAGAGATTTGTTTTGCCCTCCAAAAAGAATAGTCATCAAAGAAGGGGAGCTTACTTGCTTTTTATTCCCTGCCACTAAGGCAAATTCCATTTTGAATTAGAAGCACAGGTGAAATACCCTACTAACAAACTTATTATGAACATATGGTCAGCAACCAGTTAGGACTGCAATTTTGTGAATAATATATAAGGACAGCAACCTTTGAACTTGCACTAAATATACAGAATGAAAATCAGAGTACTGCTGTGAAATCCTTCCCCCACCACATGGGGTAAAATCTAGGTGAATCCACCTGAATGCTCTCTGGATAGAGAAATAACGGGATCTTCTTCATTCTCTACTTTCTTTCTTGGCACCATTGTAGGCTCATCGGTAAACTTAGCTTTGGAATCTAAAAGCAATAGTTCAGTAAAGAGAGCTTTGCTGCTGCAAGGCAGACAGAACCATTTTTCAATTGCAGAAACACTTAATTCTTTCTCACTTTACGTGTGAAAGCCATTTGGGTGATAGCCCAGACGGGTACTGCAGACCAAGAGTGAAAAAACTCTTGGCCTCTGAAAAGAAACAGTAGGGGGAAAATTCAGTTACCATTTACTAAGAGACCAAGAAAAAAAAAATTACTGCATTTAGAAAAACTTGCTTTTGGCATCCCTACTTAAGACACTCAAATTTGGAAGTTAAACATGGGAAAATGTTATAAACGGGTTGCGCCATATTTGTCTATCACTCTCTTTCTGAAGTGGCAATCTGGGTGACTGGAAAGTATGAACACAACTCTATTCTGGTGCAGCTTGCTGAGAACTGCAAGTTGCAGAACGAAGCCTGCCTGTTGGGCTGCTGCTTATAAATAGAAGGAATTTGGTTCATGCCATCGAGAGGGAGCCTCCATTTGATGTTCCGCATGTGCGCGAAGGCAGCGAGGGCGTATCTGACAGGACGGCGTGGCTGCTGCAAGCCAGCAAGTGGTGAGAGAGGAAGAAGGGGGCCTAGCAAGCAGCCGTTCTCCGAATGTGTTCCTTGGAGGACTTGGGGTGCTTCCTGGACTGGTGATTCTCATGCTCAGGTCAGGGTTTCCAGGGTGGCCAGGTCTCCAAATTCTGCCAGGGAGGCCAAGGGAGTTGTGAAATCTCACAGATCCTCAGAGCTGCCCAGGGCTATTTGACAATTACTCATCTTCCCACGTGATGGACATTCTCTTCCTTTCCTTTGTTCTCCTCCTCTTTTTTTGATAGTCTGTTAAAAATTTTGAGAGGTTTGTCGGGTGCTCAGATTCAGGTAGAAAAATAATCTTAGAAAAGACATGATAGTAAACCGTTACGGAAAATAGTATGGCAGTCCTCAATAAATGAAAAAGTAAACTATCCAGCAGCCCCACTGCTGGTATGTATCCAAAACAAATGAAATCAGTGTATCAAAGAGACATTTACTTCCTATGTTCATTGAAGGACTATTCACAACAGCCAGGGTAGGGAATCAACCCAAGTGTCCATCAATGTATGACTAGATAAAGAAGGTGTGGAATGTATATACAATGGAATACTGCCTGGCCTCAGAACAAAGGAACTTTCATTTATCATTTGCAGCGGAATAGACGAACATGGAAGCCATTACATGAAGGCACAGAAAGATAAGTACTGTATGATCTGGTTTATACGGGTCATCTAAACAATGGAACTGATAGAAGGAGTAGAATGATGGCCACTAGGGGCTGGGGTTAGGGTCCTTTGGAAGATGTCCAAAGGGGGGAAAATTCAGTTAGACAGGGAGAAGTTCCAGGGAGCTATTGTACAACATGGCAACAATAGTTAATTTTGTTGGATCATCTACTTGAAAAGTGTTAAGAGAATAGATTTTGCATGTTCTCACACAAACAATGATAGTTATGTGAGGTCGTATAGTTGTTATGAGATAGATTTAACAATTTCTCAATGTATGCAGATATCAAAACATATTATACACCATAAATATATGTACTTTTATTTGTCAGTTACAAATACTAATTTGAAAGATAAAAAGAAAAGGGATGTAATAATATCTACTGAGTAGTTTACTGTATTCACAACTTGTTAGTAAATTCCTCATGGTAACACAATTACAGCCGGGCACTATGTAATGACATTTTGGTCAGCAGTATGTTCCGTATCTGATGTTGGTCCTATGCGATGATGTTGCCCAGCGTCTTAGTTTGCATCAGTACACTCTGTGATGTTTGCTCAGTGAGGAAGTCATTTAAGGATGCAGTTTCAGAATACATCCTCATCCTGAAGCGACACAAGTGATATCAGCCTCCCTTATGCATGGAAATGGAGACCCAAGGAAGCAACATGGTTGACCCAGTGTATACCCAGGAAGTGCTATGCTAAGTCTCCCCGTTGGAGCGCGCCTGTCCTTGATCGGCTGCTTCATCTTTTCCTCCCATAGGGAGAAGCACACCTGTGAGTTCCACCAAGAGCCTGGTTACCTGAGGTGACGAAGGAGCCCTCTGTGCCTATCACTCACGACTCTGCACTTGGGCAGAGGGACGCAGACGCAGCAGGGGCTGGCCACTCTCCGGCTGTTCTGTTGAGATGTCGCATCTGGTAGTTCGGCACCAAGCCTGCTTTACAGAGGTGGTGATCGAGCATTTGCCAACGGTCTGCAAGCCCTTCCATTTTCAGGACAGGGGAGAAGTCCTTATTCATTCCTCCAGGGACTGCTACCCTTCAGCCATCATTTGGACCCTTAGAGTACCAGACTGCACTCTACATCAGGCCGCATTTCTCACAGTAATGTGTGTTTCTCTTCCCTCGTTTCTAGTTCAAAAACAGAGGGATACGCCGCAGTTCCCCTTTTGCTTAATGTTTGAGTAAACCAAAAACATCTTGATGGCTTGGTGCTTCAGGACCACCGTCTCAGGGATGTTTGGAAGCCAAGGCAATCAGTAATATGCAATGAGGTCTAGGCTTCTATTTTGATAAAAACTTTCTCACTAGCAATCCTCTAAGCTTCACTGGCTTAGAGGATGAACCTAGGTACTGGACTCTAAAAGTTGGACCAAGGAACGATCATGTTCCTGAGAAAACTTTTATCAGAATAAAGAAACATACCAATGGATGAGTAAATCAATTTTTAAAATACTTCCCCATTCAAAGAGATAGTCTTCATGTTTTCACAATTGCATTTGTGTATATTGGAAGTCTTTTTCATGAATTGATAGAAATTATACATAGTTAATGTTTGTTTTTGATGATCTATTTTACTTTCATCCTTTGCAAATGATCAATCCTCTTTGGATTCTCAAAATTACCAAAAGAAAACAAAATGTCTACAATTCTGTGAAATCCTAAATCTGGGAAATAGTGATGCTAAATATGGAGTTCGTTGGCACTGCCACCTTATACCTGCATCCCCAGACTCATCAAGGGAGAGTTTCTAAGGTAAAAACAAGGAATTGAGAGGGAAAAGATCCTATTTACTACTGAAAAAGAAAAACCAGAGGAGAATGTGTATATGTGTGTACATATATATTTTTTATCATATATGTGATCAAAATAAGTATTAAATATGTGTTTAACATCTATATCGTCATATCTACATATATGGAAACTCTTTAAGTGCAGAGAAACTGCAGGTTTCTCATGGTTGCTATAGTGCTTAGGGATTTTAGACTGCCAAGGTCAGAGGCTTTCGCTTCTCAGGAGTGTGGAAGACGTTGCCAGGTTCTTACTTGCCCATCCCCCCCATTCCCTCCCCTCTCCTCTTTCCCCTTCTCCTCAGTGCTGAGCCTGCACTAGTGAAGGGACCCATCTCTAGCCTCACACACTGGAGAGCTCTGTGCATCAATCACATCGAGACTTGATTCATTGTTAGGAGGTCCTGTGAAACCCTAAGCATCCACCCCATGGTGAACACCATTCAGGCCCCAGGAAAATATTTCCTTGTCTTTGCCTTCTATCCAGATGCCCTGAAGGTCACATCAGATCGGAACATGACTCTAGGGTGTGTGAAAGGGCTTGAGTGGCAGAAGCATTTAGGTAGAGAAATGACAAATTAATTAGCTAGGCAATCATTCTTCCCTGATGGCATGAATGCAAGATAGTCTTGAATGATCCAGTCATTTCCTAACTGCTCAGCATCCGCCTTCTTGCTTCGCTCTGTGGTTCCACCAGAGTATTTAAAAATGAACATCGCATTCAGAACTCCAGCACATGGAGCCCAAGGAGTATTTCCTAAACTCAGTGGTCCAAAGCACACCTGAATCTGAGTAGCCATGGACCTAGCCATGATGTGAGAAGTCATTGTTTGTCTTTCTTTCTTTCTTTCTTTACATATTTTTTTGATACCGGGTATCAAACTCAGGACCTCATGCTTGCCAGGCAGGTGCTAAATCCCCAGCTGAAGTCATCATTTTCTGTACATAGTTCTAAATACTGCTGTGATCATGATGATGGAAATCTTTATTTTTAAATTTATATAGAAATAAAAATGTTTCATAATATTGAAAGTAAGTGTATTATGCTCAATCCAAACACAATGTTTGCATATGATGTAGAAATGAACTTTATTGACAGGTCTATTTTGAACTGCTTTAGCAGAGCAAATGTTCTCCAAACAAAATTATTTGGAAAACCCTACCTCAGAATAATATTTCAAGAAAAGTGCCTATTTTGGCATTACTGTCAGTAGTATACAAAACATGTGCAAGTGTTGATTACAGCATAATTAGCGTCTTGCTGAAACAAAGACAAGAAAAATAAATTTTATGGGTTATATCTGTGTATTAATGAGAATTATTACTTATCAAACCCTGTAGGCCCATCAAACAAAATCTCAGACATGCCGAAGTAAATAAATCTAGTTATCTTTGAGAGCTGGTTGACTATCAATGTTGCAAAACTACAGTATTAAACAGCAGAAGGGGATAGAATGCATATTAGTGTTTAGTTGGCTTGTTCTATATTTTATAATCATTTCAAGCTATGTTATCCAGAGAGTCGTTGGCACTTTTGCCACATACTGCCTTCGTCCCTTCTTCTCCCTTCTATTTCCTGTGGTGTGGTTCATTTCTCTTATGCCTCCCTTCTGTCCTCTTTGTCCTTATAAATCTCAATGACTTAATAAGTGTAATACATCTTTTTTGGTAAATCAAATAAAATCCACTTCCTGTGTCCCCATCTCTCTTAGATGGCCAGGAATACCAACGCAGTCACTGTGGAGGCAGGCATGAGGGCGGAATTTTTCTCTTCTTCTAGGACCATAGGAGAATCAGAGCGCTTTTCCAGTAATCAGGACAAGGCACTCTTGCCTTAGGACTCAGGCTGAGCAATGCCTCCCGGGGCCCAGGGAGCTGAATCTTGAGAAGCGGGGGGCTCGGCAGCAGCGCTGTGAGGGGGTCCCCTGGCCAGTCTTCGCCGTTGTGGCAGGGAGCAGGTGGCTGCAGTCTGGACTTTCCCAGATCCCATACCTGTAACCTTTGCAAGTCCCCCACCCTCCTGGGTCCTGGGAGAGCTGGCGTGGGTCACACCACGGGAGGAATCTGACAGTCCATCCCTGTTTCCTAGTCTGGGGCAAATATCCCCACGGCCTTTGGTTGCCTTTGACATCCTCTGTGATCTTTACTGCTGGGACGGTCCCTTCAGGAATCCCACACTTCCGGAAGAAGCAACCTGGGAGTCAAAATGCCTAAAGGCAATTTCTACTTTTATGGATCACAAACTCCTCTAAAACGAGGGAGAGAACACAGAAAGAAAAACATAAGGACAGTATTCCTGGTATTAAAATAACTATCTCACACATTTGGACTTTGGACATAAAGGGCAGAGACAGCATCTACTTAGTCCTGGAGAGACTGGAGAGGGCTGGGGAGGAAAGCAGACACCCAGCTAATTATGACTGATTTTAGACGCCGAGGGAAGTTTGGGCTCAGATCCCCTGGGCTCACAGGAGTGAGTACGGAGACAGCTCAAGATGACTCTTCTGGCCGGAAACGCGAAGACAGGGCATCTGGTTGGCTCCTTCCCTAAGGGGTAGCTGTTGGAAAACTAGTGTTTTCACAAACCCCAGCATCGACCTACTTCCCACACAGGGACGCTGTGTTTCACAGAGGCAAAATTCAACATACTCTAAGTCGAGCTTTTCTCCTCCACATTGACTTACTCAGCTTTCTAGTGGCCAGGACCGTAGCTGAGGCTGGGGGTTCACAGGTGTGTCCCCCGGGAGCTCGTCCCCCAAGGTGGGGAGGCACTCAACAAACAGCAGAAAATGTAAGCGTAGATTACAAATTATGCCGAGAGAGCGAGCAGAGAACGTCCAAGACATTGAAAGAATCTAGAACATAGTCTGAGAAAGAACTTAAGATTTTAACCTTCTTCAGAGAAGACGCAGAAGGACTTAACTACATATGAAAGAGCATTTTCTTTGCATTAATACTAAGGAATCGAGCTGGCATCAAGAGTTGAAGTTGGATTCGAAGTGTGAGGAACTTATCAAGTTGGGAAAGAATTGTGATGGGTTGGTGAGGTATGAGGTCTTGAGCGCTTTGGATTAAGAATAGCCACAATTCCTGCTCAGTAACAAAGAGGAGTACACAGAACCTCACGGCGGAATTTCAAAGGCACGCTGCATTGCAGAGAACAGCAAATATTCTGGGATTCCATTTACTGGAAATTCTAGATTAGGTTACACTGATTAATGAAGAGTAATCAAAACAGTTACTGCCTGGAAAGGGAGAGGGCATGAGGCCTGGAGTAAAGAGAAAAACATGCAGGGAGCTTCCTGGGATAACGGGCATGTTGTGTACCTTGACAGACATTTTTACTAGCTTAGGTATATGCAGTGTTGATGCTCACCCAATGGTTCATTCAGTATGTGTTATTTTCACTGCGTGTCTATTTTACCTCAAAACAAGGAAGAAGGGAAGGGAGAGGAGGAGGGAAGAAGGGAGGAAACCAAAGTTAGACTTTGGACTTTACTTAATGACATGTGTGCTAGAGTTTCATGGGTAACGCATACTGATGTCTTCAAATTTAAAATACAGGAAGATGTAAGATGAATTGATGAATGTATATATGCACAGAAAATTAGAAAAATATAACCAACTGCCAGCAATTGTAGAATCTAGGTAATGGGCAAATGGGGGTCCAAGGTACAATTCTTAACTTTGTTAATGGTTTCATTTTTGCTTAGTACAATGTGAGATAGAAAATAATCACTACTTATTTTGGATACATTACAGTTTGTTGGACGCTGCTGTGTGTTTTGGCCATATTACCATTTTTCTCTTGTAAATTAGTCAATTGTTTTCTTTAAATTAGGAATTTGGAGCTAAGATGGATGTCAAATAACTTGTAGAAGGCCCATATAGTTGAGTGGAAAACCTGCCTGTTAAAAAATCTATACCTGTGCTATTCAGTGTGGACACTGGCTTCTGTGCACTTGAAGTGTAGCTAGTACAGCCAAAGAACTAGATTTATAATTCAACTTTATTTAAATTTTAAATTAAGGGATGGATAATTCAAGTATTGGAAAACTCAGTGCAGGTATAGGAATAATTCAAAGTATGTTTGTAACAACTTGAATTAGCGATTCTACTTTTTCAATGATACTTTTTATTCAATCTAAGTACTTATCAAGTATTTCCAGTGAAAACTTAGCATCTGGACTGTCATGCATTGTAAATGTAAAACACACATTTTCGTCAGAAAAAATGAGAATTATCACATTAATAATTTTTATTTTGATAAAATGTTGAAATGATAATGTTTTGAATATACTGGATTAATTTGAAAATATCAAAACTACTTTCACTTCTTTTTACTTTTAAGGAGTCTTTACCATCACATATGTTAAGCTAGACAATTGGCCCGCAAGAGAGCAGCAGTCTGCGGGTGAGCAGATGGATGGAGGAGTCCCCTGGGAACCCACCCTTCCTTCCTGGAGGAGGCGGTGCAGGCTCTGTAAGGGCGTGTTCTCCCCAGAGGCCGCAGGTGGCAGTAGCCCTGCCCGGTGGGGCGCTCCGGCGCATACGCCAGAGACTCTGATGGAAGCCTTGGAGAGGCCCGGAGAGCCTCTGGGTGGGATTCTCTCCCACGCAGGCACAGAGGAGGCAAGATGACCGCTGCTCGCAGGGGCTGCTCATTTCCTAGGCTTTGTCTATTGGAAAGGACATGAACTGGCTGAAGTTCTAGAAATATAACCGAGAAACTTAGGTGAGTGGTCCAAAGCCACGCGAGTGTCTTGGTTAGGCAGGCACTACCATCTTTCTGTGTTTATACCCTTCCTCTTTTTTGAGTTCAGTACGGATGCCAGTTAGGACCATGCCTGTCTCTGGCAGGCACTGCAGGCTATGGGTGTAAGACCCAGGATGCTCTGTGTGCTAACTGACTGACAAATCTTTCAAACAGGAAAATCGAGTGCTTTGTAAGTTCAGGAAAATGCTACTGTAGTGTCAGCTCTGTCAGGGCAAAAGGGGATAATATGGAGAAGTCTTGAGCAGAAGGACAAATGGTAACTCCTGTGTTCCCCTCAATGCATAGAAGGTGCCAGTGAAAAATATCTAAGGGTGCTATGCTCTGGGAGCACACAATGAGAATGTCCAGGTCTGTTCATCATAGCGGTGCGTGGCGGGGAGCAGGGCGTGCTGCTGGGGCTAAGCCTGTGCTCTTCGTCATGTGCGCCACACCGCGAGCAGCTGCAGCAGCAGCGTCTGGAATCTTCTCAGACCTGCAGACTGATAGGCCTCAACGCAAGTCTCAATCAGCAGGACCGCTCCTCAAGAATCTGCATTTGGAAGAGGCACCTGCACTTTCCTGACCCCTGCAGGGTTCCTCACAACCTAAGGGTCTGCCACGGAGGCGTGGGTGAGAAGGTAAGGTGGGTCCACAGCAGAACACTATTCAGCCTTCCTCGAGAATTCTCCTTTGTTATTTGCAACAACATAGATGAGCCTGAAGGACATTACGTAAAATAACAAAAGCCAGGTGCAGGCGGACAGACACTGCTAGATCTCACTTATATGTGGAATCAACAAGTCATGGACGCGGAGGATAGAACAGTAGCAGCGGGTGGAGGAGGCTGGAAAGGTTGAGCACAGGGCACACATTGCAGACAGACGAAGGCACGGCTTTGGATGCTCATTTCTCGGCATGATGATCTAAGTAAACAATAACTGCTTTATTCTATTATATAATACGGTGCCTACTTCAAAACTGCTAGTAGATTTTAAGTGTCCTTGATTTTAAAATGGTGCTTTGTGAGACAGTGGGTATACTAATTAGCTTTATTCATTCCACAGCACAAACATTTATCCAAACATCACATTCTACCCCCTAATTATATACAATTAATACTTTTCAGTTAAGAACAAAAAGGATTTGCATTTTAACAAGACCAAAGCCCAGTGCTTCTCAAACCATGTGTGGAGAAAAAGGGAAATTTTTCTTTCCTTTCTTAAAAAAAAGAAAAAGCGTGCTACTGACCTGTCCTTTTGTAAAACATCGTGTTCAGCAAGACAAACCCAGCGGCGCTCATTGACCAGGTGTAGCGATGTTCAGTTGCTCCAATCTCGAGCATTCTCGATTTGTGCGCCTTTCCTGGTGGAGACTGAGAAGAGGCCCGCGGCCGGCGCGGGTCGGTCCCCGCCTGGAGCAGCGCTGCTCCGGCCCGCGCCTCGCTGGGCCCTGGGCCCTCTGATACACAGTGCACACGGCGCTGCCTGGAACTCGTGGTTCTTTGCTTCGAAACCCCTCTGGCCTTTACGAAGAGTGAAACTATGGAAATCTGAGTTAGTCTGAGAAAAAACTCTTTTATCTAGATTGATCAGTTTCTAACCACATTTTCAAATGACCCTTTTCAGCTAAAATAGATCAGGTGAAGTTTTAGTCAGGGATAGTTCACCTCTTAATGCATTAAGATGGTAAATTACGAAGATTCACTCTTCGTTTGTTAGTGCCATGGTTCGCGAAACTCCTGGTTCCCACGTGTACGTAGCTGTTATGGAGCAAAGCAAATTTATTTCCATGTCTGTTTCCAAGTTTATAATTCGAGTTTATAATTTTCTGCTAAAAGGCCGCACTGCCACATTTGCCTGATCGGATGACATTTGGAGTTCATCAAAGTCTAACTGATGAATAAACACACGGAGACTTTCTCTCCTGGATTTAGATTACGGAGTTATCTTTGTCACGGGAGATTGACGCGTCGTAAAAATATTGCTTTACTCTGTAGTCCATTTGGCTGTCCTCGTCCCATAGAAACATCCTTTCAAATCCTGTTAAAATACATTTGGGCTTATTATGTGCCTTGTTTATACTTGGGGTTCACGAGGAGAAGGTGTCAATGATGTAAACATGGTATAAAAGTAAAGGCTGCAGAGATGGAAACGTGCTTAATGGGGCTGCTTTGCGAGTGGGAAGTGAGTTCTGAGATTAACCAGAGCCCACTGAGACTCCTCTCCCTTCCAGAAAGTGTCAAGCAGCCTTTTAGCAGCCTTCAAAAACAAATCTATGGTTATTTATATGAAAGTGTTTCAGACTCTTCCTTTGCTATAAATTGTGTACGGCCAAGTGGATGCATTAGGATTTATGCTAAATCTCTTTATCTGGTAAGATAAAAGGAATGTTTATGATTTCTCTGAAATGTATTTGCTTTCACCATGACTTCTGATAATACTGTTAATCTCCTGAAAGAAGTCATTTAAGACACAAATGTTTAACCTACAATGCAAACAGTAGCCTAAACCCTTTGGTATGTTCTAATGTACAGAAAATGATGAATAACTGTGCCATTTCCAACTATTTGGCTTCTTCTCTAAGAAAGGACCTACTTTGTGCAGTTTGTTGAGTCCTTAAGGTACCTGTGGGAAATTGTTTTGAATGGTTTCTTAGCCTGGCTTCCTGAATTCATGTGTAGTGGGAGTATGGCTCAAGCATAATGCAGACTGAAATCACAAAATCACCACTTTACACCCACCAGACTAAAGAAGAATAAAGGCTAAGGTCATCATGTGTTGCTATGGATGTGCTGCAAAAAGCATCCTGCAAACTGGTAGCAGTGAGGATTCGTGGAGCCTCTTTGCAGGACACTTGATCTCACCTAGTGCAGTGTGGGAATACCATGCAATTCAGTATCTCCCCTCCTAAGTGTCCAGCCAGAGGGGACTATGGAACACGTGCTGGGGAACAGATGTAAGAATCTTATCAGTGCAGTTTCTGATATCAAATATCCTAAGCAGGAAGTCTAAATGACCATCTCGGAGAAAACATAAATTCATGTTGCTACATTCATATCATAGAATCTTATTCTGCAGCAAAAGTGAATAAAATAAAACTTCATAAATGGCATGGATGAATCTCAAAAACACAAATATTAGATTAAAGGGCAAGTTCCAGAAGAATACCCAGAAGAAGTTTTCATTTTCACAAACAATGTACAAAACTAGGAAATCCATATGTGAAATGAAATGATTAAGAAGTGTAAGTAGATTATTAATGTGGATGTCTTATGTTAAAGAAGAGTTGGCATCAACACCGACAGTTTCACAATGGGGTTTAGAGTTTGTAGTTCTAAGTGGGGCTTTTTAATGGGCACATTAAAAAAACCCAGACATGTGTTATATATAATTTGCATGATTTTTTTTTAATAACAAAATGACAATACCCAGTAAAAGCCTTGTGCCCAGTAAAGAGATCCTATGGGGCTTTTGTCCATGAGGTTATATTAGGTTGCTGTCCAAATTCTCAGGGGCCAAATGAAGCAAAGTTTATTTTTCTCTTAGGCTGTATGTCTAGGGAGTCACGGGGTCCTCTGATGACTGTGGAATGGGCTGGCAGGGGCTTTCTGAAGAGAGCTGCTGTAACTACTGCCTGTGGGGAAAAATATCACCAGGTCACCCCAAGGCTATGAGTGGAACTAAGGGAAGAAGCCTGAAGAATCCAACAGTGGTTCCTTAGGTTTCTGACTGGAAATATAGTCACTCCCACTCACTTTTCCTCAGCCAAATCAAGCCTCAGGCCTGACTACCTTCCACGGCATTTACAGAGTGCAGCCTTGCTGTCTCTGGAAAGGGCCTGGGGTTTGACATGATCTTAAAGACCACGTGACCACCACGCAGCCATAGCCAAGTGCTGAGCTCACTGCTGCTGCTGCTTCTAACTGGAGGCTCAGAAGAGTACGGAGCAAGGTTATTTGTCAGAGCTCTGATGGCCAAGCATCTCTGGGTCTTGGAAAGATCTTAGAAAAGCATCTTTCTTGAGTTTTAGGAGAGAATCCTTCCCAAAGGTAGGACACTCTTATCCCAAACAAAACATCTGGAATGAAATCTTCTCATCAGAATAAAGTTTCCTGATGTTTTTTGCTATGCATGGAGATGAAAACATCACTGTGGACGTGGCGGTGCACGCCCGTTATCCCAGCACTCAGGAGGCTGAGGCAGGATGATCAGAGTGAGTTCAAGGCCAGCCTGAACTGCAGAGTGAGATCTTGTCTCAAAAAAACTCAAAAAAGCAAAATGAATCAAAGAATCACTGTTCCACTTCCCAAAACCGTGGTGCCTTGGGGTTGAGCAGGGATTGGCTGGCAGGGAAACCAACAGAAACCCAAGCTTCTGGGAAACATGGCAACTCAAGGTTGCAACTCCGCAGCTGAGATCTCCCTTTCCTTTGTGTCCTTCAGAGGGCGCAGGGTCCTCACTGTCGCTGGATACAACTTCACCCAGGAAACTGTAGAAGTGAGAAAATGCACCCCAACCTCCTCAGCTGGGGGGAGGGGAAGCCGATGTCAGCTGCCTCCTTCTCAGGCGTGGAGGGGACACTGCCTCTTTGTCTCTGGTCTCCCTTTCTCGTCCAGGACCCGATGAAAGACTACATTTCCCAGGTTCTCTTACCACTAGTTTGTGGTCACGGGTTCCGGTAAACACGCTGTCGTGTCCAGACCTAACTAGGAAATGGTAGCAAATATTTTGTACTCTCTTATGTCCCTTGTTTTTTGGCCAAATGTAGAGGAACTACTCTGGGAAACTACCCCATACTAGAAGCCGGGGCCTCCAAATCGCCACCCTGAAGGCTGCCACTGAAAACCCAATGAGACGATTACGTGAGCAAGAAATGAACCAGGGAGATCCGGGCGTTGCTAGTTTCACCGGCTAGTGCTCGTGAGCCATAAACAATGTGGAGAATCACAGATCACAGAATCACAGCCCCTTTCTTCAAAGCTAATTCTGGCAAGAACCTCTGTTGGGCTGAACTGAGATAATTCCCTGGGACATGGCTGCCTGGTCCAGAAGAGTTTGCCATCTCTAGTCACTATCCTTAAAGTGCATAAGGACCTGGGTGTGGTGGTACACACTTGGAATCTCAGCATTTGGGATGCTGAGGCAGGAGGATTGCCATGAGTTCAAGGCCAGCCTGGGCTACATATAGTGAGACCTTGTTTCAATAAAATAAAATAAAATAAAATAACCCTTAAAGTGCATAAGTGAGCCTAGCTTTGCCCACAAATTGAGTGATCATCCAGAATTGGTATTACAATTTAAGCACGCATAAAGTCTTCAATTGATTTAAAATTTTTCATCCCATGTAGACTTTCTGGAAGTCTGGAGTTCTGAATTTTGGCTTACTGTTTCAAATGATATAATAAGAATGGGGTATTTTTAGTGGAAAGTATGATATGTTTTAGAGATGGCACAATAATTCTATAAAAGTCAGGCTACTTTTTATACTTCAAGGTAAATTAGCATAATAAACCCATTGAATGAAGGAGGAAAAAGATTCTAAATGCTGTTTTATGTGTGGAATATAGGGAGAGAAATGCCTAGAGGGAAAAAGGTTTGAGTCCAAAATAGATGAGCAGACAAAAATGATGTTCAAGAGGAGAACTGACCAGTTGTTCTTTTTCGTTTTTTTTTTTTTTTCTTAGCAGGAAGAAGAGATAAAAGGTAGATTGCCGTCATAGTGGGGACACGTACGGTGACAGCTTTGTGCCTTGTGTTTATTCCTCCTTACGGAGGAGGGGCGAATAAGCTTGCGCTTGGTCCAGGTCACATAGCGACATGTATATAATGACATGGCTGGGAGGGCTTTTCCAGAGGAACTGGTTACTCACCAGCTGGACACTTAACACACCTTGTGCTAGTCACACGTCTTGTGCCCTTCCACGCACAGTACATCACGGGTGAAGCCTCTGGTGTGATCGCTGACTCGTGACTCAGAAACCCACACCTAAACCTTTGTTCTGGCTCTTCTGATAGAGAAAGCCCAGGACAAAGTGTGTGTAACCCTCCGAGGTTCACTGTTTACTTCAGTGAAGGGTTTTGAACACTGGTTTATTTTTATAAATGATATAAGAACTAGGTAGTTTGGAAGAAGGTGTGAGAGGATTAGGAGGTAGTATAATAAGTCTATAAACATCTACTTTTTTTTAAATTTAAGTCTATACTTTTTATCCTGGTACATGTTATTAAATAAACTTAAAACTGTAAATGAAGAAAGAGGGATTTGTTTGTTTTTTGAGACTCACTATGTAGCCCAGACTAACATCAAACTCACAGCGATTCTCCTGTCTCAACTTCACAAGTGCTGGGGTTACACCCACTCGTCACCACACCTGGCTATAAGTTAATATTTTTGGTAAGCTGTTTCTTTCTAATGAATTGACCATTTTATTTCCAACTTTTGAAATGGCCAACAGACCATAGAAACAACTTGAAACCAACAGTATCAGGAAGCTGCCAGCCTTGATTCAGGGACAGGAACATCTACTTTTATGCTTCGGGTAGCTAAAGACCCCTGGATCCCCCCCCACACACACACTTGGTGGTTTTCACACAATGTCTTGTGTGTTACTAGCATTCAGCCTCATTGCCCCATTCATTCTTTCCCCTATTTGGTGTGAAGTTCCTGGAGGGAAGGGATCAGAATGCTTTCATTTTGCATTGTTTTAGGGGCATGGCAACCATGAGGTACACTGCAGGGATAGATGCACACAGAGAAATGGCTAGTGGTAAAACTCAGGGTAACCACTGGAGCCTGGTCAGTTCAAATCCTGACCTTTTTGCCTTTATTATATCTCTCCTGCTATGGGTATATTAGATAGGATTCAATTCCCACAGCATCTAACAGAGGACCAAAGGACAGCAGCTGAAAAGATAGGAGTTTATTTCTCTCTTGTACAGAAGACTTACCGGAGGCAGGGCAGGGCTGGCTTGATGGTAGCTCCATGGGGTCCCGGGGCTTCTGACCTCTCTGTACAATATGGAAGAAAAAGGAGAAGGTATGGTTATCATCACATCTCCTTTAACACACCATCAGGAGCTCCTGCTAACCTTCTCCCCTTACACCACTTTAGCCAGAAATTTTCAGTACAACAGAGACGGGGAATGTGATTCTGGGATGTCCGTCCCAAGTGGTCATATGGCTTCCCTGTTTGCAACAGAGCAGGTGGCGCAATTTGAAGTTCCTTC
>RJWM01012843.1:14047-55333 GCA_004363535.1 Dasyprocta punctata | reverse complement strand
TTTTTTTTTTTTTTTTTTTTTTTTTTTTTTTTTTTTTTTTTTTTTTTTTTTTTTTTTTTTGAGACAGGATCTTGCTATGTAGTTTAGGCTGACCTTGAACTTACTATGTAGCCTAGACTGGTCTCAAACTCATGATCCTCCTCCTGCCTCAGTCTCCAAGTGCTGGGATTATAAGTGTGTGCCACCATGCCCAGAATAATTCCTTTTATTAATGTTTCATAACTTTTGTTGTAGAAATCCTTTGCCTCATTAAACTTATCCTTAAGGTGTTTTTATGTTGGGGGGGGATATTTACTGTGAATATGATTTTTGTTGTTTTTTTTGTTATTGTCATTGTTACAAGGTAATAAAGAATATTCAATGATGCCTCCTCCCACCCTACTCATTCATTCATTTACAATATTGATTTTTTGTGACAGGCTCTTGCTATACAGTTCAGGCTGGCCTTACATCTGCTATGGAGCTCAGGCTGGCCTGGAACTCATGGTGAGCCTTCTGCCTCAGCCTCCCAAGTGCTGGGATTATAGGTATGTGCCACCTCACTGGGCCTATTTTCTTGATTTCTATTTCAAGTAGTTCCCTATTAGTATGTAGTAATGTTATTGATACTGGTATGCTGATTCTGTATCCTTCAACTTTACTGAATTTATTTATTAGTTCTGAAAGGTTTTTTTATGGTGTCTTTTGGGTTTTCTCTATATAAGATCACATCATCAGTAAACAGAACAGTTTAACTTCTTTGTTCCCAATTTGGAGGTCTCTCTCTCTTTTTTTTTTTTTGTGGATACTGGGAATCGAACTCAGGACCTTGTTCTTGCCAGGCAGGTGTTGCACCACTGAGCTGCATCCCTGGCACTGGACATCTCATTTTCAGTTTTTTCCTTGTCTAAATACTTTGGCTAGGACTTCTAATGGTATGCTGACCAGAAATGATCAAAATGTAATACCTGCCATTGACTTTTTATGGTTTTGAAAGAAAATTTTAAACCATTACCATAAATGAAAACCTTGTATTTGCCATAAATTGAAGATAACCACAAAATAAATGTGAAAAAACAGAACAAATGTTATTAAATTTTAGAAAATAAACAGTAATATTTCATTTATAAAAATGCATACTTAAAATATACTTCTTAATGAGAATGGAACTTCTTATGCTGATTCAGTAATAAACTATCCTAACGTGACTAGTTTAAGACGAAGTGAGGTTCATCATCAGTATGGTGATGCTACTTTTAACAGTATGATAACCAATTTATGTTGTCAATTGGTGGAAAAGGCAGAATGTATTTAGTCCTGATCTTTAACAGAGTTGAATATTGATAATTAAACCCTGGCCAATGATATAACTTGTATTCCAAAAAAATCCCCTTCCTGGATACAAAAGAATTGGTATCTGTGGTAGATTAACTAATGGTCAGCTTGGAGCACCCAGCTGAACTGAGTCAGCGTGGAACTGGGTGCGGAAGGCCCACCTGGGGATTGTTACCAAGTGTAAAAGGCAAACTGGAAAATTAAA
The DNA here is from genome assembly GCA_004363535.1 of Dasyprocta punctata. Lineage (NCBI taxonomy): Eukaryota > Metazoa > Chordata > Mammalia > Rodentia > Dasyproctidae > Dasyprocta > Dasyprocta punctata. The sequence continues at coordinate 53,814 of RJWM01012843.1, read as the reverse complement.
AAAAAAAAAAAAAAAAAAGGCGAACTGGAGGGGAAAATGGTGTCTTGTTGATTCCCCCGGAAAAGCTTATAATGGTGGTTTTCCTGATATGAACTCAGCTGTTCTCATTACCAGAGGAGCTCTGGTCCTTGCTGTTGCTGAGGATGGCTGTGGTTCTCTTCCAGGGAGCCCTGGTCTTTACCTTGAGCATCGCTTCCTGGCTCCAGTGCAGAGCCTTTAGCCTACTGGCGCAGATCCTTCATCCCGCTGGTACGGACTTCCCAACTTCCACCACTGACCTTTGGGCCTTCCCAGTGCACAAGCTTGTTACAGACTTGCATGAGACATTGTCCTGGGCTCTAGGCCTCCAGCTGGACTGGTGCAGGACACTGCTGTGGGATCCAGGCCCTCAGATGGATTCTTCAGGTCTCTCGTGTGGGGCAGATCTCCTGCAGTCTTTTGCACTTGACTTTTTGGGTGAATATTATAAAATAATCTTAAATTATGTGTCCTGTATTAAATACATCCTCTTGTAAGTCTTAACTACAACAGTAACTTTTCCTTCTGGGGAGGATGTTTAAAAAATCATTTTTAGACAACTTAGTTTTGTTGAAGTATTATAAATTTGGTGCAAGGGCACCTCAAACAGACTAATTTTAAAGATTCCTTTTATACTAGAGACATTTTAGAGTCAAAAATATTTTTTAATTAATCATTGTTGATTCAGAATAACCTGCACAAGCTGGTTAAACGGCCCAGGCTGGGTTGACTAGGTGGGTGGCTGATTTCTCAGCATAGTCAGCAACCTGCCTCCTCCTCGGCAGAACATCTGCCTGTCACCAAAAGCACCACTGCCTCCAGAAGGGGGCTGTGAATCACAGCAACCAAAAGGCTCCGCGTCAATCGCATTTGTGAATTTTCCTTTCAGGGGGTGGCTGAGTACAGGAGTGGGAAGATTTTTCAGAATGTTTAATAAACCTTGAATTTTGAACCGGCTACACGTGGCCCACTGTGTAAAACAAAAGCCGAGCTACAGAAGGATCTCTAGAACTCCTGCCTGGTCTCACAGCAGCCATGTACTTTTGTCATGAATGAAAACTAAAGCAAACATTCACCTCTCCACTTCCCCCTGCCCTCTGATTTGAGGAACTGTCATGACCCTCTTCATAAATGCTTATGTCTCCCACAAATGTTTCAGCTGAGTTCAGAAGCGAGTGGCTCAGGTTTTTCACAAGCTCTCCCACTTCTTGGCTTTGGGGATGTTTGAATGATGGGGGGGCCAGGCTTCAGGGCCTGGGTGTAATTGCCGAAAACATCACCGCCGGTGCCCAGGCTCTGCCCTGAGCACCTGAGTTACCGTGTTCCATTTCATTCTCGCCAGCCTCCTTCACCACTCACATCAGAGAAGCCTTCGCAGCCCCAGGAGCAGCCACTGAGGCAGCGGCTAATCATTCTAGAAGGTCCCCACCAGGTGCTGCCACTGAGATGCAGGGTGTGCAGTGGGAACAGGTTCAGGTCAGGAGCGAAGGCTCCTGGGAGTGGGGGCGACAGCTCCCCACCCGGGGGTGCAGAAGTGGGGAGGGAAGTTGGGGCTACTGGACGGCTTGGGAGGGAAGGGGCTCCGGGAACTGCAGTTGGGTGTGTGGGACACAGCTCAGTCCCTGTTACCACCCTGCAGGTTGGCTGCCCTGTCACACAACTGCTTGACGTTTATCACTGCACTGTGCAGAGCAGGTCACGGAGGGAAGTCGGGGGAGACTGATTTCAGGGTGAGCAGCACCATGGGTCCCCTCACTCTTCCCCAGTGCCAGCTCCCAAGTCTTCTGAGGTTTTGTACCTATTTTCGTATTTTTACTGTTTTCTTCAAATAGCTGTAAGGTGAGCTAGGGCTTCTGCCTTAGGTATAATATTAATCTCTTCCTAGGAGAAGCAATTCAAGAGCAGTAAAACTATTGCTGGGCTGAGGCCGAGGCAGGAGAATTGTTTGCAAGTTCGAGACCAGCCTGGGCTACAAAGTGAACCCAAGGCCAGCCTGGACTGCATAGTAAGACCCTGTCACAAAAAGACAAAAAACAAAACAAAACAACAACAAAAAACTGTTGCTGGGCTGCATTTTTCTTACAATAGATATTGTTTCCTGATTAATAATAAACTAGAAAAAAAAATTTTTTTTTGGTAATGGGAATTGAATTCAGGACCTTGCCCTTGCCAGTGAGGGTTCCGCTATGCAGTTCATACTACCCTTAAACTCATAACAATCCTCCTGCCTCAGCCTCCTCAGTGCTGGGATTACAGGCATGTGCCATCACCCCTGGCCAATAAACTAGATTTTTAAGTCTGAGAATGCATTGAAGTTGATAACTCTACTTAAATACTTTAAGTTTCACCATTTCCTGGTCAAAGATTTTATTAAAACCATATAAAACATGTTAGCTGACGTCAGTCACTGCAAGGTTTGAGAAAATCTGAATCACACAATTAAACCACTTAGCAGTCCGATTCTTTAAGTACAGGGTGACCAAAATTGCACATTTCCATTGATTTTTATAACAGGAAATATAAAAATGATTTTATCAAGTTTATTCAATACAAGAACTGGCCGGTTGAAATGATACCTTCCCGAGCGCGGCTCAGCAGTCTGCACGGAAACGATCGCACTGCACCAGCGCCGCGCGGGCGGAATGAGCGGTCAGCGGCTAAGGGGCAGCAGCACGCAGGGGTTGAGGGGTCTAGACCCTCTAATCGGCAGGGGTCCCTCTTGCTGCGGTGCTCCCCAGGTGGCACTGAGGTTGGATGAGCCTGCACCTTCCTGGTGGTTTGGCTCGCTCACCCGAGGTATCACGTGCAGTCCCCAGGGCCACTCCCATGACTCCACGAGTCAATGACAAGGCTGGACAGCGCCTCAGCTCAGGGAGCATTTCCTCAAATGACGGGGAATGCTTGTCTTCTGCATCTCAATCCTTTCATGTTGAGGCTCTCACTAAGCCGCCCAGGTTTGGCTGGCACTCGGGACTCTCCTGCCTCAGCCTCCCCGAGAGCTGCGGTTACAGGTCGGCTTGGCTGCGTCTTGTTTGCAGCACTAAGTAAACGTGCAGTACCACTCCGGATGTGCTTTCATACCCCACCAGCAGGGGTCGCGTGCTTCACTCAGCACCGCACCACGCATGCCTGATGGCTTCGGTACCAGTTCCGTCTCCCTTTGGATGATGAGCGATTTCTTCCACTTGCAGGACGACACAGCTTACCCCAATCCACTCCACCTCTTCCGACGCGTGCCCCGCTCACAGCAAACCCACACTGCGACGCTTCGCACTCAGCACGAGCCTCACGACAGCCCTGCGCGGCAGCTGTTCCCTCCAACGCGGAGCTGGCCAGGGCCAGGGCTGGGGTGCAACAGGGGCGGCCGGGACGCGAGCCCGGAGGCCCAGCCTCTGCTGCTCGTCCCTCTGCAGCGATCCTGCCCTGCGCAAGCGCAGAGGGGCATGTGCGTGCGGCACAGGTCCTGGGCTCTCGTCTGTCTGTCCAAGTTAACGTCTTCTCCCGAGAGGGACAAACTGCTGTTCCTAGGGGAGGCGGTAACTGGTAGGGAAAGGAGGCATCTCAGCACATCTGAGTCACAGTGCCAGGCTAGAGCCGAGGCCACGGAGGCCAAACACTTATGGTCCCGCCTTCATGACTTCGCACTCCACACGCTCCCGAGGCTGACCCTAAGAGTACCCGAACTTAGGTAGTGACAGCTCACACCGGAAGTGCCTGGCTTCTACTCCAAATTCATTCCAATCCTAGGTTCAGCACGCTATATACTATTACCATGCCCAGTGCACAGAGAGGCCAAGGAAGGCCTGCAGAAGGGAGGTGATCTGAGTACCCGACAGACTCGAGGCTTTTGCAGCCTTTTAATCACAAGTCAGCTAGCCCAGTTTTACTGGGACAGACTCTCCTAAATGTTCAATATTGTCCACAGCTACTTCTGTGCCACAATGGAAAAAAAAAGCAATCAGGACAGACTTAACTTACAAAGCCCAGCTGTCTGGCTGCAGTTCATCATTTCTTACCCATCATCTCTGGGGAACTAAACTTTAGCGCACAGCAAATGATTCTATTCTGTTTTTTGAGACAGGGTCTCACAATGTAGTTCAGGCTGGCCTGATACTCACAGTGATCCTCTTGCCTCAGCCTCCCAATTACTGGGATTATGGGCGTGCACCACCATGCCAGGCAAATGGCACTCTTCTTGATTACCATTACAAGAAGCTAAGCAACAGGACAGAAAGGCAAGCTTAATCAAAAGAAAACACACAAAGATCTTGAGTCACAATGGAACACACTCATGAAGACATTAGTTTCCTTAACTGGATTTTGAAAAACAATTTTTGTAGTATTTAATATAAAAATCACCTTGTACTGCTTTTAGATTCATTTTTAGGAAGCAAATAATTTAACTGTGACTCTTCTGCAAAGTTTGTATTCACTTATTCATTACCCTATACAACACGTGCACAACGAAACCAAATATCATTGGACACATAATGTGTCACAAAAAAAAAAAAAGGGACCAGTCAAGCTCAGGATGGTTTCAGGGTCAACCTCTGTCCCCCCAAGAAGTTCTAAGTGCTGCAAATAAAAACTCCAGCCTAATCTCAAGTTGGTGGTACTACTTTGCAGATTTTTAACTTTCTTATTTTAAAATACGTAGTGACCGCACTTTTAGGGCCATGAGTCTGCTTAGGAAAATGAAACAAGGTCATCTGGCTGTTCTTCCTTTGCAGCGAAGAGGGATAAGAGAAACATATTCTATCAAACAAGAGACAGAAACCTGTTTGATGCAACAAAACTCCAAAGGAGAACAAAGCAGGGCTAATTAAAACATTCAGTTAGCTCCTTAGTCTTTCTGATAGCCTACGCCTATCTCCAAGTAAGGCGATCATTCAAGGTAGTTAGATCACAAAATGCAGTGTTTATGACTGTAAACAGCGACCCTTCATTATGAGACCACATATATGTTGATACCTTTTAGATAATGTTGCTGTGAATTTACAGCTCTAAAAAGAATTCCAAATTCAGTTATACTAAAGTGTTCTAATACTTGTTTGTTGTTTAAAAAAAAAAAAAAAAAAAAACCCAAAAACTTTCAGAAAATTTAAGAGCCTCACATATTTCCCTCAGAAACAGCTTGGATTCATAAATAGACCATTACTTGCTGACATGAGGCCAAGGTGGAAAAAACTCATGACTTTTTATCTCGCATAGACAGAACCAGGTATTAAAAGCGTTTCTCTGGGCAATTACAAAGAATCATTAATTCTGAAGCCTAGATTTCAAGAGCACCTCGCGTCAGCCTTCCTGTGAACAAACCTGACTGACCGAACTGCAAACACGCTCCTGCTGCTCCTTCCATCAGAGGCTGCGCCCAGACCGCACGCACTGCTGTGGACTCGCCGGACTTCCCCCGCCTTTCGCACCCCCGCGTGGGTGCAACTCGATGATCCTGCCAGCAACAGCCAGAAGGAAGGAAGGAAGGAGGGAGGGAGGGAAGGAAGGAGGGAGGGAGGGAGGGAAGGAAGGAGAGAAGGAAGGAAGCAAGGAAAGAAGGAAGGAAGGAAGCAAGGAAGGAAGGAAGGTAGGTTCCTGCTCCCGAAGCACTAACACAGTGCTGCGACCAGCAGGTTTGACACAGAACCCACGCACTTCCCGACCACACCTGCGCCGGCGCGCGGGGCTTCTCACGTTTCTTTCCTGCACGCGTAGTAACGAATGACGACACCTACACTGCTCCAGGTGAGACGGGTCAGGACATGAACTGGCTTTTTAGGCTCTATAAGCAAAAGCAGAAAGGGATTGTCCAGACACGTTCTTACTCCAATGACCATTTTCCCTCCCACAGGAAAACGGCATAAAGCGGCTCCGGCTGTGGCCACACGGCTCCCAGGGGTCCCGCAGGCGGCCACGGCCTGGGGCAAGGACTTCCCGCCGGAGAAGCCACGCGAGACTGAGGCCTGCAGACCGGAAACAGCAGGAGGGTGTCTGCTCACAGTGACCCACCTGAATACAACCCATTCCATTCTGCACTCCGTTTCATATTTGGTTTAATAAAGTAATGCAAATCGTTTAAAGAAAAAACCTTTAATTTTAAATTCTGGTCTATGCATAAAATTCATTTTTATATCACGGTTAAATTTAGTACAAACTATAAAAATGTTAACACTGAAGTTTTTCAACAGAAATCTATTAAGATCCCTTAGAAAAATTATTCAAAGAAACAACAGCAAGTCATTTACTGCTATGAGATTAATACATAAAGAAAAAACATTCACACACTTTACTGAAATTTTCAGTAAATAATTTTAGCCATAATTCTTACCGCAAAATTAAAAGTTCAAAGGGTGGTGTGTGGCTCTAAGCAGTTACAGTTTGCAATGAAAACAGTAAGCCAGATCTTTTTGCTCTAACCAGAACAATCCTAGATTTAAAAAAAAAATCAACTACTGGTTGAAATTTGTAAACCTTAAGAAGCATACCAAATTGTGAACGGAACAGGTGTATCATAACTTAGCTTAAATTAATGAGAAGACAGTAAGAACTAGTTGCTTTTAAGGCTGAATTGCACAATGAAAGCAGGTGAAAAAAACATTCAGAGCCACAGCTGTTACTTTAAAAAATATTCGATCATTCTTATCTTAAACATGAAATGAATCAAAGCCAGACAGTACTGAGTTTTTACGCAAGCTTCTTTTGTATTTCATGTGGTTTATTGAGGCGTGAATGAGAGACTACTGCCAGGCATGCCAACGACACTTCACACTCCGGGCTGGAGGCCCCAAAGCCTCCGCCGAGTCACCGCGTAAGCCTTTTGGGGAAAGGAACCAAAGGTAACAGCCGAGGTGACAGCCTCGTGCTCGCCGCTGGGCATCAGTGTGGCTTTTCCACTTTTGCGTCTACTGGTTTGCTGGGCAGAAGGTTTCTTCCTGCCCCATAACAGACTCACGCTCCGAGAGAATGAACGCTAGGTGTACAGTGATTTGTCGGAACACGCACCTACAATGAGCGATGTTACAGCTGTCTATCCTGTTTCCTCATGCTGATGAGAAAAACTCATTTTCCCCCTCTCCTTTCTCAGGGGTGTGAGATCCCAATGGAAAAACTCTTCAGGGCTTACGGGAGACTCCGCCGCGCTCGCCTCTCCTCCGCTCTGCGTGCGGCGCTCCCGGACCACGGCCCCCACGCAACACTACTGCTCTCTTGCTCAAAAACAAAACAAAGAAACCTAAACAAAAGGGTAAACGTTTATTTGGAGTTAGTTTTCTGGTGGGTGGTATTAAGGCCCTTCAAGCAGAGTTCAGGAGCTCCTGTATGGCCGCCTGCTGCTCAGGACTGAGCTGCGATATGCATTCGGTCCACAATCCTCCAGAAGTCTAGGGAAAGGGAAAAAAAAAAATCACATTTGGAGAGGGTGATCACTTGCAAGGATTTCAGTAACTAACACACAGTCTATAACAGCACTGAAGTACTTCAGTTTGAGAAACACCACTGTAAAAGCAAGACATATGTCAATTTCTTCAAAGGTTTTTCATTTACAGAAAATTTTCATTTTTCCAGGATAAAGCTATAGTAGCAGATGACACCTTCAAGAAACCTACATACCACACAAATCTAAAATGTAAAAAAGCTTTTAGATTTTCATTCTTAGATTTTCATTCAGATATGAATAAGAGCATATGCTAATCCCCACCAAATGAAAGGCTTAAAATGTCTCTAGTTTAAGGTGAAGATTTTAGATCTAATAATTAAGGAGAACTTATGAACAGATTATATTAAATACAACCCATGTGATGTCTGGAGATGAGAATATAAAAATGACATTTACTTGGCTCATTAGTTTTTAAAATATCAACTATCGGAGCGGGGGTTGAAAAGTAAAGGTTTTATTTCCTTTCTCCCAGTTCCACCGAATTAGCTCACCTGTACCTGGCGAACCACATTGGCCAAGCGTTTGGCACACGGGTCTTCATGCTTAATGGCCTCGTGCATTTCTCCTTCCGCAATTATACTGAATATTTTGGGCAGATTGGTATTGTTGGGGCCAAGAATGATTGGGTGATTACTGACAAAGGAAAAAAAAAATGACGTTTCTTAGGAGGAACCACTCAAGTTCTCATATTATTATATCCTTCCCTATAAAGTGATGATGTGCTCGCTAAAATCAACTGCCTTTTAAATTCAATAGGAAGACAACCCACTAATTTCATATATATTTGCTCTTCAATTTCTTCTTTGTAACTCAGGAAAATAATCTCTCAGGATTATTTCATGGGCTAAACAACAGAATGCAGCCAGGTGCAGTGGTGCACACCTGTAATCCCAGCATTCAGGAAGCTGAGGCAGGAGAAGCACTGTTGAGTTCAAGGCCAGTCTGGACTACATAGCGAAAAACAACCCACCCACAAAACAACAACAGAGTGCACTGCTTTACGAATAATTTGTTATGCATTAAAAAATGAGGGACCCAGCACTCAGGAGGCTGAGGTAGGAGGAGCATTGTGAGTTCGAGGCCGGCTTGGGCTACAATGTGAGCAAGGCCAGCCTAAACTACATAGTGCGACCCTGCCTCGAAAAACATTGGGCCGGGAGTTTGGCTCAGTGGCCTAAGCACCTGCTTGGCAGGCACAGGCTGTGAGTTTGATCCCCAGTGCTGCAAAATAAATAAATAAATAAATAAAAATAAAAAATGAGGGAGAGCCAAGGTATGATGGTGCATGCTTGTGATCCCAGACCTCATGAGGCTGAGGCAGGAGGATTGCTTTGAGTTTGAGGGCAGCCTGGGCTACAGAGTGAGTTCAAGGCCAGCCTGAACTACATAGTGAGACCCTATCTTTGAAGCTGGCCTGGGCTACATAGTGAACTCAAGGACAGCTTGAACTACACCGTGAGACCCTGTCTTAAAAAAAAAAAAAAAAAAAAAAAGATACAATTCCATAAACAACTCCAAGTTTGCTATAAAGGCAAAATCTGAACCATGATATGGCTTCCTCACATGATTACAAGGCAGCATTACTATAAACCTATACAGTTGAGGAGACTGCCCCAACGCCGTGGGGTTACGCCCTGAAAGACTGAACTTATGGGGAAAAGCAAAGAGGCCCTGATTTTGCTGCAGGGGCGGGAAGTCGGTCAGTGTGCTTCTCACCTTTCGATCAGGTCGCACAGATAACTGAACGTCTGAACAGCTTCTTCTTTATCTTCGTGGAGTGGAAGCCAGGACAACCAGTGTGGCAGGATTTCTTCCACATTTACACAGTCAGGCTTGAACTTCATAATCTTCCCTACTGCTGAGATACAGTTCTCTGTAGCATTGACATTTTCTTTGGTCTTAGAATCTCCAGACTGAATAACTCTAATAAGCAGTGGAAGGGCTTCTACAATAAACATTAAAAAAAAAGAAAAGAAAAAAAGGGCAGTCAAACCTGTTTTCCTGTAAATGAATACCAATATGCATTTTTTTTATTTTGACCTTTGGTTCAGTTCCTGATTACAGTAAAATGCTAACGTGTAGGGAAAGTTTTGTGTTTCTAGATTTATAATCACTAAGTGGGAACAAAGAGGACACTGGCCCAGCATGGCCAGGAGCACAAGTGTTCTCACAGACCCAGAGAGCACCCAGCTCCAGGTGCCACTGCCTGCCACCCACGGGCACCAGAGCTTTAAAGGTTGCCTATGTCCTTCCTAAGTTTATTTCTCCTTCAGGACTGGGGGTTCCACGTAAGGCCTTCACAATGAGCTATATCCCCAGTCCTTTTATTTTTTCTTCCAAAATAGTATCTTGCTAAACTGCACAGGGCTTGAACTTGAGACCTTCCACAGGAAGCACGGTGCCTAGCTCTCCGGTAAACCCTGAATGGAACATACCCTGCAAGGTTAGGGTGGAGGAGGCTGATTCACCGCGGATTTCACTTCCATTTCTATAAGAATAACTTGAGAAATTCCTAGGTGCTAAGGTGTTTGAAAAGGGAATGGGGGGAAATACAGTAGAAATAGGCACAGAATGTGAAAGGGCATGGTGAGGAGAGTGAGGCTGAGCAGAAAGGCCCTCCGGATGCACCGTGCGAGGTGCAGTGAGCCGAGTACCTGTACAGAAAGGGCGGTAGCTGTCTCCCCCGTACTGCGCCATGACGCCCAGGCCGTAGGCAGCCGCTTGCCTGACTTCCGGGCTGTTGTCGCACACATACTGGAGCATCGGCCTTAGGAAATACTCTGCATACTTAAATGAGGCTGGACTACAGTGTTCGATGACATCGTCAAAGATGCACAGCCCCCACTGTCTGTCTGGCCATGGCCGATGGGGACACTACAAAACAGGAGATTCGCTTTTAAGCCTCAAGTTCTGGTGTACACAAAGGATGTAAAGACTATTCTCTGTACACTCAACAACAACAGAAAACATAGCAACAACCACTTTTCATTATAAATTAATGTACGACTTACTGCAATTTATCAAGGCTTGAGTGTTTTGTTAGATTCCACAATCAGACACCACCACACACACCAAGAAGGACTGACACTAGCATAACGCGTATGAATTCACTTCGTAAATAAGGACAAATGTCGCCAGGCACGGTAGTGAGTGCCACCAGGCCCAGCCAGCTGAGAAGCTGAGGCTGAGGCAGGACGTGTGAGCCCAGGAGTCCGATACCAGTTGGAGCAACACAGCAAAATACAAGGCAATGGCAATGCCATGTTAGAAAATTAACAATTAAAAGCTGGGAAGATCTTGATTTTACGGCACTGATTCAACAGGCCAGGTTGTGTGTGCCTAAATCTTTTTAACCCCTGCCCAATATTCAATGACAGCCATTCATTTGCATCTTTAAAAAATATTGAAAATATAAAGCACTGGGCATGGTGGTACACACCTGTAATCCCAGCATGTGGGAGGCTGAGGCAGGAGGATCGTTGCAAGTTAGAGACTAGCCTGGGCTACAAAGTGAGCTCAAGGCCAGCCTGAACTGCACAGCGAGACCAAAAAGACCAAAAACAAACAAACAAACACCCCAAAAAAACAACCGAAAGAAGCAATCATATAATGTATTAATGCAGGCCCATCAACTCTAACCAATGCTCTGCTCTGGTGGGGAATGTGGCTGGTGGGGGAGGCAAAAGTATATGGAAAAATCTGTATTTTCCATCAATTCGATTTTGAGCCTGAACTATCCTAAAATAAATCTGTAAAGTATCTTAAAAAGTAAAATAAGCCCAGTATCCATATCTGTTATTCAAATACACTAATCAGAGGATGGTAAATGAATTCGCTATGGTTCAATGAATAAAGTGCAATCATTCTGTTCTCGTGTATTAATTTAATATGTTGTAATCTGAAGTAATGAAAAATCATCTGTATGTCTTTAGAAAACATTATAACTTCTCTATGGAAAACCTAATTAGCAGTCAAGAATATAATAAATATACAGGGAAATAGAGCAATGTGATAATAAGTAAAATCATACAGTGGAAACTATTTCTGAGGCCCATTTCACTCTTAAGTGTAAGATTTTATATGTTGCAATAAAGAATTCCAGGTCAGACATCCAAAATAACCATGAGAGAGGTAAACACTTACAATCAGGTTGACAATTAATGGAAGCAGCTGTTCAAACCACGGTAACACCTTTTCCTTGTAGCTACTGAATATCGAGTGTAAAATATCTGACACTTTGGTCAGTATATAAACATCATTATCATCCTGAAGAAAAAGAAAACACACACCCCAATGAGTCCATCAGTATCTTCTCTATCATCAACAGCAACATGTAAAAAAATCTCAAAAAGCAAGAGAATACGAAATTTCTCTTTTCCCACCTCAGGGTCAGATCAATTATCTAGAGATGGAACCTTAAAGATCAGGAGTCACATCTTCGAACTGTCTCTACCGATAAAAGGGTGTAACGAGTAAACTGCATCATTTAAATTCTCCTTGGAACATATTTAACAGTAGATGGATGCAGAACTATCACTCAGTTTCCATTTACTTTTGGCAGCGCAGTCCTATGTCGGAGGGGTCGTGGAGGCTGGGGCCACCGCCACTGGCAACGTGGGCTGCAGCCCACCAGGGGGCGCCACTGCAGACGCGCGCCCCTGCGAGGTGTCTGCCGGCTGCGCAGGTGGCGGCTGTGCAGGTGGCAGCGGCGGGAGAATGACAGTGAAGACAGCCTCTCCCGCCAGTGTCGCCGTGGCAATCATTTCACATCAGAGTCTGAGGCCACTCGTGGTTAAAGTGGTGAAACACAAATGCTTGTATTTCAACCAAATACAAACGGTTGATGTGAGATGTGTAAATAAAATATCAGGTATTTTGGGTGCACACACAGCACACAAAAGATGAATCAGTTAATTTCAAATGATTCTGCATATCAGGCTGGGCATGGTAGCACATGCCTGTAATCCCAGCATGCAGAAGGCTGAGGCAGGAGGATTGCCATGAGTTCAAGGCCAGCCTCAACTACACAGTGAGACTGTCACTCAAAACAAAAACAAAACAAAACAAAACAAAACAAAAAAAACAAAACAAAACAAAACAAAAAAGCAAATCAATAAATGAAATGTCGGGTTCTTTTGCTAGATTTCTGATGATTATATCACAGTAACAAGTGAGATGAATTAGAAACTGAAGGGTCTAAAACGCTTCCAGATAAAAATGGTCACGTGAATGAAGTGCCCGAGGGAGTAACTTACCTCGTCTTGGAGTGACTCTTCAACCTGTTCATCGTAGTCTTCATCTTGCCTTTTAACTAAAACATACCCAAATATATGTTACATGATCACCAAAAAGGTCAAGGATTTCACTCAGGAATAAAAGCATGGAAACACTTACCCTGCCGCAATTCTTGATTTTTAAAATGTTCTTCAAGTTTGGCTTTCAGGATACCTCCCAGCTCCTCGAAGTGCTCATTATTAAGGCATCCGTCGCCCATTACTTCAATGCACTAATCAAGATGAAGAAAGAAAGTCACTCATAAGACTTAATGGTTATTAGACCCAAATGTTAAACTCCATTACGAATCAGATAGAAGACTGAGAAAAATGAACACTATTCAATACCTGGGAAGATAACAGCAATGTATTTCGTCTGGAACCGTCAGAAACAATGCTTTTATTTTACACATGTACAGGGCATTTCATGACAGGCATTTTGCTAGGTTCTGAGGATCCAAAGATGGAACAGACCTAAACCAGCTCCTAAGGAGAAGAATCCGTGTATACAACACGCAAAGCCAGCACACCTGGGGGGCATTACAGGTGGCGGAAAGGCACAGAAGCGTGGGCTCTTTGGAAACAGGAGAGTTCTGAATTGCAGGAGTGTGAACACTAACCCTAGCCTGTTTTTTTTTTTTTCCTCTTCTTCCTGAGACAGGAAGTTCAAACTGGCCTTGAACTCACTACGAAGCCCAGGCTGGCCTTGAACTCACAGTGATCCTCCTGCCTCAGCCTCCCTGGCTCTAACCCTAACCTTTAACTTGAGCTTGGCACAAGGTATGGAGCTGCGCACAGCCGGGGGGACAGTGAGCACGGGGAAGGGAGGATTCAATAACCATGAAGTCCATGCTTGGGCAAAGGAGAAGGAACTGAAAAGAGAGGAGGCTCTCGGAGCAGACGAGCGAGGTCATTTTCAATCGCACAACAGAGAGTTGTCAATGGTGAATATGAAAATAAGGGGGAAGCCAAGGATACGGTTCAGTGGCACAGCGCCTGCCTGGTAAGCGCGAGGTTGTGAGTTCAATCCTTGGTACCAAATAAAAATAAATAAATAAATAAAATGAAGGAGGAATTCGGGAGAGCACATTAGAGCTGGACGTTAAGTCAAGATGGCCGACAGTTTCTGTAGCTGGATTACCAGGCACATGATGCTAGAGACTGGACAGACTATCTAGAACGTGTCCCGTGTTCCCACAGAATACCGGCCGCCGTGCCCTTGTCACGTGCTTCCGGGGCACTCTGGCCCTCCCGCCAGGGCCTATGCCTAACCCAACAGAAGTCATGACATGCCAAGGTATTAAAGTAAAAACTGAACATTTCCAATAAAAAAAATTACACTCTAGCATATTAAAAAGCCCCCTGCTCTCCCCCCATTTATTCAGCGAGACCAGCAAGTAAACACGGCTCCGTAAACCCTCCTTGGGAGAGAGACACTCACCTTTGCAAATGAGTGCATTATCTCTGAGAGGACGTCAGAATCTGGCTCCGTGCCGATGGCCTTGATCAGCGCGTCACACATGAAATGCCACATCTGTGTGAGGTACTCGGGGCCCCGGACCCTCGCGCACTCCAGGAGCAGCGGCATGGACTCCGCCGCTGCCACGCGCACACGTGGTGGTGTTAAGGAAACACGAGCGCTGAGGGGCCGCGTCGCCCCTTCTCGTACCCTTTTTAACATTAAACCCTGGCTTAAATACAGGGTGCATACAAAAACAGAAAACTCTCCCTATCCACGTGACACACCTGTCTTTCCTGTCACCCACAAAACAGGATGGTGGTGCATGCCTGTAATCCCAGCACTTGGGAAACTGAGGCAGGAGGATCCCTGTGAGGACAGCCTGGGCTACAGAATGAAACCTTGCCTCAAAAAGACAAAAAAATAAAAAGAGCAGGATGGATCCTGTGATAAGAGTAAAAGGTCTCTTGCTTCCGAAAAGTAACCCATTTACAGCAAGGACAAGAGAGGGTCTGGGGCTGTGGGAGCATTTCCCAGGGTGCACCCCACCTAGAAATGAAGTACCATGTGCCCTCTAGGTTGCTGAGAACTCCTCTACGCTTTGCTACCTTCATTGTTCTCAATTAAAATTGAAGTACTGCCCCCAATCTGATACCTTTCATAAAATAAGGCCTGGATAACTTTTTATTTTGTTTTTGTCTTTTTGAGACAGGGTCTTGCTATGCAGTTCAGGCTGGCATGGAGCTCACTTTGTCACCAGGCTGGAATGCGCTCCCCTGGATCCTCCTGCCTCAGCCTCTCGAGTGCTGGGATTACAGGCTTGTGTCACCATGCCCAGCAGGTCTGGATAACTTCTTAAACGCAATCACGCTTTGCCCTCCAGGACCACAGGAAGTCTGATGGGCAAAGCCATTTTTTTGCACAGAATACCACGTGAGAGATTATAACAAAGGAACTTTGGACTTCGACCTGGGTTTGAGTCTGAGCTCTACCCCTCCCTGTGGCTGTCCTCATTTTACCCACCTCTGAAACTCTGTGTGTGTGTGTGTGTGTGTGTAAAGGCATAAAAATGTAGCTATACATAATTATGACTACTGCTGAGGATAAAAACATTAACATGCAGGTTTACCGAGAGCTGCTTCTCCCAGAGGTGCTAGCCACCATCAGCAATGTAGGGAGTCTCAGTTCTAGAAAGTCATCTATCAGACGATCTTGAACCCACTCAGAAAGGTCTTATTTTCCTATCATCATCAAAATACATTCGGGGAAAGCAGCAACAATATACTCCTGTAGCCATCTGCCAATAAAATACTCCTTCCGGTCTCGAAGTAGGAGGCTACGGACACTGACCACTAACTGGAGGGCAGTTCACATTGTCTTCTGCACGTCTCCAGCAAAGTCAAAGACACACACAGCGAACTATAGTTACCACAAACCAGATAATGCGGCTGAATACTCCAGTTACCACAAAATCTAGTAACTGAAGAAGCCACAGTTTTGTGAAATCCCGAGTTGTTTTGTGCTCAGCTGTTGTAGGATATCATCGTGGAAGTAAAATTTCAGTAAAGGGACCATCAACTTGACGACCTGTTCGGTGTATTCCACAAAACCTTCCTTTAATTCCTTAGCATAGCAAACCTAAAACAAAAATATTGGGAAAGAAATCAGTATCCATGTTATGGCTTTTCTTTTTCTCTTTTTCTGGCGCCTGGGGACCTGCATAAGCTAGGCAAGTGTGACAGCTTCTAACTGAGCTACACCCATATGAGTTTTTATTTATCTTAAAGACCACAAAATCTTGCATCTTGACTAGATCTATATTTAAAATCATATGTAGAATCTCAAACTAATCTTGAAGTAACAAGAATTTAAAAATGAGAAGGACCATAAAATGATTTTAATGTATATTATCATTCAAGGGCTAGAATAATTCATGCTTTTATTTCTTGTACGTGGAAGAATTTAGAAACACTATGTACTTTGAAAACATTTGTATTAATGAACGCATTATTACAGTTTTTTCCAAAGATATTAAAAACCTGAAAACTTGAGTTAAATGCAACCTACCAGTACTATGTAAGTTTGCAATGAACAGGCCCATGTGGCCCAGGCTGGACCTGCGTGGCCCTTCGGCCTCAGCCTGGCCAGCAGCTGGGACTAAAGATGCAGCTCAATGGGCCTGGCTTATTCTGTTCTTAAAACCAAAAAACCCAAAAAAACACAACTTTTCAACAGTGAATGGGAAAAACTGTGCTTTCAATCTCTTCTACTACCATCAAAAGATTTCATTTTTTAAAAAGTTGTTACATTTAAATTCTTCTCTAGAGAAAAAAACCCCACAAAAATCCAAAATCACAGACTGTAAGTATTGAAGATCACTTTAAGAAATACACATGTAAGTGAATTAAAGAGAACACAGTAACACAATAATACGTAACAGAATTTAAGCCACTTTATCAAGGCTTACTGAACTGCTAAATATGTAATACACTATAATTTCTTAATTGTAACTTTAAAAAAATACATCATCTTCATTGTCTATAACACATGTCCAATAAAGGAAACAAAAATTCGCAGAACTTAAAACACACAGCCCCCATAACATCACGAAATTGTTCATATTTTGATTTTCCTACCACCCATGATTCTTACACAACTGAAATTATACTGTTTAGCTTTGCTTCTAATACCTCAAGTACATGTTTATTCATTTATTCAAAAGATATCCTTAGCTATTTGCTATAGACTGAGCATAAAAAAGAGAATCTTAGCTGGGTAGTAACCCCAGCACTCAGGAGGCTGAGGAAGGGGGATCACTGTGAGTTCGAGGTCAGCCTGGGTTACAAAGTGAGTTCAAGGTCAGCGTGAACTACATAGTGAGATCGTGTCTCCAAGAACAAAACAAAACACAACACCAACTTTTCCTCAGAAGCTTATTCTCTAATCCCTTTGTAACAACTGCATAATATTCCAGGACACAGTAATTTATCAATCATCTTCATTCAATTTAATTATTTCCTGATATTAAAAATATCAGGGAAGCCAGGTATGGTGGCACAGGTCTGCAATCTCAGCACTCAGGAAGTTAAGGTAGGAACACTGTAAGGTGTCTGAGGTCAGCCTGGGCTACATAGTTAGACCCTATCTTAAAAAAACCACACACACACACACACACACACACACACACACGGAAAATCGCTGGGGATATAGCTCAGTGGCACAGTGCCTGCCTGGTAAGCATGAGGTCCTGAGTTTGATTCCCAGTATTTAAAAAAAAAAAGAAAAAGAAAAAGAAAAAAAAGGCAGACAGCCAGGTGTGGTAGTGCTTGCCTGTTAATCCCAGTACCCTAGGAGGCTGAGGCAGGAGGATCCCAAGTTCCAGCCTAGCCTAAGCAAATCAGCATAACCCTTTCTCAAAATAAAAAATGGGGTACGGATGTAACTCAGTGTGAAGGTTCTGGGCTCAATCCCCAGTACTGCTACAAATAATTTTAGTAAAAATTATGATTCCATACCAACATCTGACAAGCAGTTGATTTTTCTTCCAGTCCTGCAGTTTTGATACCAAAACTCTGTTGGTCTCCAAGGTTTACAAACTCCCAGCCATCATCGTCACTCATGTTCTCCATGTCTTGGGCTGTTTACACAAGAAATATGCATGTGAAAAATAACAGCAGAGAGAAACACTACAGCTGATGTGTCCTTGCAAAGACACCTACTGTCTAAAAGGGCTACTTCAGGCTTGATTGAAGCTGTCTTCATTAAAGGGCCCATAACCACTGGAAGGTACTGCTGAAATTCTTTTCCAAGGATTTTGCACATTCTGGCCCAGGCCGAGATCATGTAAGAGATCTGGGGAAAAGTTAAAATTAAAATAGATTTTAAAACAAGTAAGTAAGACATGGTAAAGTCATTTTCTCATTTCATTTCATTGATATTCTCACGGTCTTTTAGTAAGTACATTTCCTAGTACCAAATACTTAAAAAAGGTTCCAAATCAATAATGAAACTCTGGGGACAGGGATATAGCTCAGGGGCATAAGCGCCTGCCCAGCAAGTGCAAGGTCCCGAGTTCGATTTCTGGTACAAAAAACAAAACAAAACAAAAAGAAACTGTGGAACTCTACCCTGGGATAAAGACAGCAGGTGAAGCGGTCCTGTTTTTTCCTTCATGAAGCAATTAAAATAAGTTTTCTCCCTTAACAAGTGCAATACCTAAATGAAACCATACATTTCAACTCCTGGGCACTGATTTTTAAAGGCAGAAACACATCTGGTATGACTCTGTATCCTTATTGCTTCACTAAACATTATTAAAAATAAGGGGGAAAAGTCTTGTTCTCTTAGCTGTTACTAATAATTTTTTGTGTAAGTGGCTGGATATAAGTAAGATACCAAGTTGGGTGCGGTGGTGCATGCCTGTAATCCCAGCAGTTGGGAGCCTGAGGCAGGAGGATCATTGTGAGTTCGAGACCAGCCTGAGCTACAAATTGAGCCAAAGGCCTGCCTGGACCGCATAGTGAAATCTTGTCTCAAAAAAGATAAAAAAAACAAAAACAAAAAAACGCTTACCTTACCACTGTGTTTCTATAGACTTAATCAACTAAAAATTACCCACAGAGAATCTGGTGCTAATTCATTATTCCTAGAATCAGAAAGTGGCCCCTCCCCCCATATCTGCTTGACCATCTGCCTATTTATTTGCACGTGCACAGATATAATTTCCATTTCTTATTTTTAAAAAACCCGATTTTAATTGTAAAAACAAAATCTATTCATTCAACAAGTATTTATTGGCTGTTTTCCACACACAAGTGTACTAGAAGCGCTGCTGTGAAGGTGACCGAGCTGGTCCTCACTGCCTTTTCACACCTCTTCACAGCTTACAGTCCCCTCAGCCTCCCTCCTGTTAGCAGTCTGTGAAGTGTCCTGCCTGCCTTTTCTCCCAGTATACACAAAGATACACATCACTTGTATACCACTACGCAAAGGAAGTAAAAAAACCACCACACCTCCCCTAAATGAACATGCCTTCTTTGCAAAATGGCATTTTCCTACTTAAGCTAAGGGAACAATTATGTTACAGTTATGTAAAATAAAACTTTAACTCAACAATTATGTGTGCCTTGTTGTACACTGGACAATGTGATGATCACTAAAATTATGCCAGACATACACAATGTTGCTACAACAGCCTCTGTCCGACCAAACACCAAGAAAGTGAAGCAACTAGGAAAGCCTTATGAAGAAGATGGAGCGTGTGGGTTCTGAGACTGCTGAGTCTGTATTTCCTACAGTCAGAGATGCCAATCCGCGCTCCGAGTGGAAGAGACCCTCAAATGGAGATGTGCAGTAAGTGGCTGATAACTGAACCCTGAACTCTGGAGAAAGATCTGCAAAGCCTAGGTCCGCAGAAGAAACCTGCAGCCACGGCCGTGAAAGCCAGCAGCCCCGCAGTGAGAAGACGACGGCCTAGGACACAGCCCTGAAGAGCAGCCCCGGGGGAGCAGAAGCAGCCGTCCAGAGCCTGCCTCTGAAACCACGAGTGAACGATGCCTCAAGGAAGCGCTCACTCATTTCTTAAACATGCATTCAACCTTGCGCTGTCCACGACTCATAAATGGGCGCAGACAAACGCAGCAGGCCTGCTCACCTGAGGGTCGTCGTCTTCCATGTCATTGAAGTCCGTCTGGGTCTTCAGTAACAGCTGCATCACATCTGATGCATCCTGCATGAACTAGAAGAGAACAAGAAGGAAACTAACACTGGTATCAACAGTGTCAACAGATCACAGATGTACTTGTACACTGTTTAACAATAAAACAAAACAAAACATAAAAAATGACTACATTTCCCACCTGGCCCATAATCCAACAGCTACTTTTTTTGTGTGTGTGTGTGTTTTTGAGTCAAGGTCTTACCATGTAACTCATGCTGGCCTCAAACTCAGAGAGATCCTCCTGCCTCAGTCTCCCGAGTGCTGGGATTACAGTTAATACTATGTACTACTATGCCAGGCTAAAACTATTATACTGAAAAACTTTCATTTATATTAAACAGACTTTATAATTATCTTTCTAGAAAAAATCTATTCTCCACCAAGGGTCAAAGAAAACTGCAGTAGAAAGAAGTTTGTAACAACATCAAGTTTTGATATGTTTCAAGCAGAAAAAATTAAATATAGAAAGAAAATTTTGTGTTGCTCCATATAATTCATGGCACAGATTTTATTTTGTAGGACTTTATCTAACTCTCCACAGTTCCAGCATTCTCCACTGTATTATCAAATCTGGCAGCGTTTCAAAGCCGGTGTGAAAGCCAGATATCCAGAGCATGGAAAACACCGATGTTTGGTTGGTTAGTGTGCCCCAGAAAATGACTGACAAGGCAGGTTTATATTGCCACTGGCTTGGGAGAGGCAGGACAGACAGGGTCCATGCTGATGGCTCTGAGATGCTGGTCAAGAAGAAACGCACTGGTCAGTGGGCCCTGCCAGCTACTTACCGAGGGGCTCCTGCATGGGATTCCCTCCCAGGGCACTCGCTGCCCTTCTCACTTATCAGACAAGCAACTAGCATGGCTCCAAGCACACGTGAGTAGAACTAAATACACAAATACTGAACTCTACTGCCTCTCTCTCTCACAAGACAGCTATACGGTGGTAAAGGAAATGGGAAGGTGGTGGGAGGAGCATAACTGAGTTAAAGATCATTACTACTAATAATGAAAATGTAGACAATCTATTTACATTGAAAACAGAAGTAGCTGGATGTGGTGGTGCACACCTGTAATCCCAGCACTTGGGAGGCTGAGGCAGGAGGGTTATGATTTCTAGGTCAGTTTGAACTATACAGTGAGACCCTATTAAAAAAAAAAAAAAAAAGACGTAAAAGGAAAGATGAAGGCAAAAAATTCAGCACTCAGAAAACCATTTACCAGAAGGAAAAAAAACTTCAGTATCCTTAAAGCTGACACAGCCAACTTACACAGAGGAAACTTAATACAGGTTTACTTACTTTTTCCTTTCCAACTGCCAGACCGATGAGGCTGATACATTCAATAGTTTTTCCTCTCAGAAGTCTGAGTTCCTTCTGCACTGCGTTCTCAACAATGTGCTTAAGTGATGGCATAAATAAATCATAGTAGGGGACAAATTTTTCTTCTGCAGTATCTGCAACTGATGCAATGGATGTCACAACTTGTTCCAAAACTAATTTGGTGCCTTTCTGGATCAACTAGAAGAAACACAAAACAGGTTACTTCAATGAAAAAACACTGCAAGAAATAGTTAAAATTCATCACTGCCTCCCAGATTGTGAATGTTTTTCTTAAATGGTAAGCTGAGACTACCTCTTCAGAAGCCAGAAACAGACACTAGAGGCTTTGGAGAAAATTTCTACAAAATAATCCACTCACTGTTGGACTATTTATGTGGATTTTTTATTGTGTTAACATAGCATCCCTTGCTGGGTGTGAAGGTGCACATAATTCCAGCAGTCGGGAGGCTGAGGCAGGAGGATTACTGTCAGTTGAGGCCAGCCTGGGCTACAAAGTGAGCTCAAGGCCAGCCTGAACCGCACAGTGAGACCTTGTCTCAAAAAGACACCAAACAAACAAAAAACAAACCCCACACAAACCCATAGCATCCCTTGCTCATTTTTGCTTATCTTGAAGTGCTGCTGGTTCTAGAGTTCAAATCTGGACTCTTCTTCAATTTTTTGTAAACATAAAACTTAATACCTTATCTTTCTTTCTCAGTGATTTCTACCACTGCCTAAGCTGTGCCATGGAAAACATTCCCTTTCTAGCCCATTTATTTTCACTGGACCCTCGAGTTATGAATAGACTCACATCTGGACACCTTGGGTTACAATCTGAATTTTAGGTTTAATTTGCGACCATGGACCCACATGCTTGCTGCTTGTGCAGTTGTAAACAGACTCACGATGCCAGAAAAGCAAATATAAGTGTTCCTGGGCCCAGATGCACGTTTGTGGACGTGATTTCAGTCAATGCTTTATGTCATTGTTATGATTATTACATCTATCAAACTGGCTCCCAAAAAGCTAGAAAAAGATGCTAAGGAAGGAAGGGAAGGTAAAGAAAGCAGTCACAATTGAAAAGAAGGAAATTGTGGAGAAATATGAGTGACATTTGTCACTCATATCTCACTTAATATGTACAGCATGTCAAAATCTACCATCTTGACAATCTTACAGAGAAAAGATTTGTACAAAGAAGCTAGTGTTGCTAAAGGTGTTATTCAAATTAGTAAGTAACGATCAACAGTGTTATATGAGGCAGAAAGGTTATTATTAGTGTGGATAAATGAACGGCAGATGCTGGGCATGGTGGCAGACGCCTGTAAGCCCAGCACTGGGGAGGCTGAGGCACGAAGATTGCTGTGAGTTTGAAGCCAACCTGGATTACATAGTAAGACCCTGTCTCAAAACAAACATAAAAAGAAAAACAAAACCCAACGGGCAGGTTCCAGCCTATCTGAGTCTATACTTTGTGAAAAAGCTGTGGCTATAAATGCAGATGTTGTAAAGGATAATTCATCAATGAGTGATAATGCTGAAACACTGTACCACTAAGGAGTGGTTTCACAATTTTAAAGCAAGAACTGGGATTCATATTGTAACTAGGCATGGTGAAGCAGCCGGTGCTAATAAAAGGACTGCTGAAAATTACATCCATCACTTTGAAACCATGACAGAGAAATGGCTTTCACTCTCATCAAATTTTCAACTGTGATGAAACTGGCCTTTTCATGGAAGAAAACGCCCAAGAGAACGTACACTGCCCAGGAAGGGAAGAAAACGCCAGGCCACAGCTATGAAGGACAGGCTAACCTCACTGCTATTTGCCAACGTGAGTGGTGACCTCAAGATGAAGCCTCTCTTGGTTTATCACTCTCAGACCCCTAGAGTGTTCAGAAAACATAAAATCAAGAAGAAAAAACAGGCTGGGAGTCACGTGAAGATCTAACGCAAAAGTCTGGATAACAAGAGTACTTTGTCTTGAGTGGACTGGGGAGGCTTTCTGTGCTCCAGTCAAGAAATATCTAGAAGACAAAGGTTACCACTCCAGGCCCTCCTCATCATGGACAATGCTCCTGCTCCTGAGGTTTGGAAGAACTGGCTCAAGAATTCCCACGGCTCTCTGTCGAGTTCCTCCCGCCTAATATAACTCCTCTACTGCAGCCTAGGGACCAGCAGGTTAGGTTACGGCTAACTTTAAGAAGCTATACACCAAGGAACTGTTTCTGAAGGGCTTCCAGATGGTCTCAGATAGATTTAACCCTTAAAGAGTTCTGCAAGGAACATTACAATATCCTTTCCTGTGTGGGCTTAACTGAGAAATCCTTGGCCAGTGTCTCTCTAAGGACACTGAGATCTGCCTAAAAGAAAGCTTGGCCTAAAATTATACAGGAGAGACTTTGAAGGCTGTGCAGAGGAGCTGGAGCCTTCAACTGGCCCTGTGGCTGATGACACTGTCATTATATCGGAGTCCACAGGCTTTAGGCAGACAGTGGGGACACTGAGGAGCAGGTGGAGGAAACACAGAGGAACTGCCGTCTACAGAGGAACTTCCGCGAGAAGGGCAGCAGAGGACCTTTCTGAGGCAGGGTGGGATGCTATCAACAATCAGTGCAAGCCAGGTGTGGTGGCGCACGCCTTTAATCCCAGCGCTCCGGAGACTGAGGTAGGCGGAGCGTTGTGAGTTAGAGGCCGGCTTGGGCTACAATGCGAGCACAAGGTCAGCCTGAGCTACACGGTGCGACCCTGTCTCAAAAAACCAGGGCTGGGAGTTTGGCTCAGTGGCTTAAGTGCCTGTCTAACAGGCGCGAGGTTTTGAGTTCAATCCCCAGTGCTGCAAAAACAAACAAAACAAAACAAAAACCAAACCAATCAGTGCAGCAAAGCTGTTCTTCTGAACAAAAGGAAATCCTGAAAAAATGGACAGAGCTACAAACATTTACAGAGAAGACCCACCCAGACAGAGGAAAAGCCAAGTGCTGCATTCATTTGTTTAATGACAGTGCCATGGTGCCTATGGTCATACCACGCTGATGGCTGGGCCTGGTTAAGACTTGGATGAGACAATGTCCCATCACACTTCAGAACAGTGTCCAAGAAAAGACAGAAACAGACAACCTTAGACCAGTTTTTAGTTCTGAAAAGGTTGAGACCCAGTGAGCCAGAAACAGGCCAGAAGTGGGCTACTAACTCTCCCGAGGAGAGAGAGGACCCCAGCCTGCCAGATTCCTAATGTTCTTATGGACGGGAACTCTCCTTCCAGACAGGAACCACCTTCCATTTCATCCTCCCTTCCTGCAAGCCGAAGATGGCAACCTGAACGCTGAGTACTGCATGAAACTGCTGTTTCTGGTAAACGAAGCACATAGTATAACCTCTCAGTGAATACACTAGGAAAATTATTGGTGTTTCTGATCAATCACGCACATTATACAACTCTTTTTTAATCAAGAAAAGATTAGTGAAGGGGTGACTTGGGAGGTTCGGAATGTACGATGGGTATTTCCATTATTTCTTAGGGAGAAACAGTGTTGACTTACACCCAGCCTGAGTTACACCCAGCCCTTGTGAACGAACTGAGTTCCTAAGTCAAGGGACCGCTGCAGTTTCCAATCCATCACTCCCTGGAAGTCCTCACTAAGGAAGCCTGCGCTACCCCACCTTCTTCTCCTTCACAGTGAAGGGGAGGCAAAGACCCACTTCCCTGGCCTGAAGCCCTGCGGGGTCTCTAGGCTGGCCGGTAATGAATGCCTCCTGGGTCTCTCAACAAGGCCCCGGCTGTCACTCGGCAGGATTTTCAACATCCTCACAGGTTCACGCGAGTACCTAAGCCCCCGTAACTACTCCAGATCTTCGTGAATTCCCCTTATTAATGGCAAGCACACCCTCAGCAGAGTTCTTCACCTCGTATTACAAATTCTACCACAGTTTTTAAGTTACCTATGTTTTTTTTCCTAGTACACTATTGCGGTACATAATGAATACATTCACTGTGAGGAGCTGGAACACGGGTGGGCCGCATCTTAATTCTTTTTACTCCTGCATCTCTTGTTTCTCTTCTCGCATGCAAAGGACCCATCTCCATGTTTCCTACTGTCTTTTATTTTGCTCTTTATCTCACTCTGTTCGTCTGCATCTGAATACCTACTCCGTGTTTAAGTCTCAACCTTGCTGGTGACCACAGAAGGACGTCTTTCCTGCTCTACTGGGCTGTGCTCTTCTTGCAGCTCTGAATACTGTCCTTTCTCTGTCCCACCTTGGGAACTCTTCAGTCCTTAAAAAACTTACATACTGGCCCTGTGGGGAATGACAGGGACACAGAGACTCTCTTCACACTGCAGCCCTCGACCCAAGCCCGCCTGTGGAGTCACACTGGATCCACCTACTATGGATTCATCCAACCCCCGTGTGGGTCCACCTCTG
The DNA here is from genome assembly GCA_004363535.1 of Dasyprocta punctata. Lineage (NCBI taxonomy): Eukaryota > Metazoa > Chordata > Mammalia > Rodentia > Dasyproctidae > Dasyprocta > Dasyprocta punctata. The sequence continues at coordinate 28,170 of RJWM01012843.1, read as the reverse complement.
TCCGTCTGCAGACAGTTAAGTATCTCCTCGATCATATTCTTAGTCTGCAGTCACCCTGACAGCACGCTGAACACCTGGGCTCAGTCTGAAACTGCTTTTTCTTTGGCTTCTGAGCCATCCATTCCTCAGTGTCCTCCTTCTCGGACGAGTCACCAAGGCTACATTGTGGTCTGCCATGTGTTCCTGGCCCCTAAGTGCAGGAACTGAGAGTATCAGAAACTTTTATAGCAGTGGGACATTAGGTTTATGTGTGGTGAATCCAACAGTAAAAATGAATCTTTTACCATGTGAGCTTTTATTTTTATTTTTATAGCCAAACCCATTTCTGCTGTATCTGACGACTGGGCTTCAACTCTCACTTTTAACTATATCTTTTCTCTTGTACTGACATCAATTTTTTTCAGGCTGTACTGTAATTATAAACCACCTAGTTGGATAGCCAGCACTTATTTCAAAAAATACAGCATTTTTAAAGAAGGACATTGGTTTCTGCATACTGTCAATTTCTGTCACTTTGGTTAGAATGGTCAACATTTTTCACTTCTGTCCTATTTGAACTGTCTTTTAGAACTCTCTCTTCCCCCTATTTCTACAATTACCACTCACGCTCCCATGATGAACACTGCTCTTTTTCTTTAGGCCTCGCAAGGCCACCACACTCGTTTTCCACAGTCACATCATCATCTCCTGCAGCACTGAAGAAACAGAATAGTTCTTCCAAACTTACAGAACATAAAGGTCAAAAACTCCTGTCATTCTTAGCCGGGTGTGGTGGTGCACACCTTTAATCCCAGCACTTGAGAGGCTGAAGCAGGAGGAGTGTTGTGAGTTCGAGGCTGGCTTGGGCTACAACATGAGCACAAGGCCAGCCTGAGCTACATAGTGCGACCCCTTGCCCCAAAAAAACCAGAGCTGGGAGTTTGGCTCAGTGGCTTAAGTGCCTGCCTGACAGGTGCGAGGTTGTGAGTTCGATCCCTGCTGCAAAAAAAAAAAACAAAAAAAACAAACAAAAAAAAAACCCCAAAAAAACTCCTCTGCTGGGCCAAGGATTTAGCTCAGCAGCATAAGCGCCTGCCTGGCAAGCACGAGGTCATGAGTTTGACCTCCGGTACCAAAAACAAAACAAAACAAAACAAAACAAAACAAAACCTCTGCCTTGTTTTCAAGGCAACCCATGTACTGATTTCAGCTAACGCTGGGGTTGCCTCCTTCCTAATTGCAACACTGGCCCACGCTCTGTTCAAGCCTGCTTTATTCTACTGGCTCACTGTGCAGTGTCCTCCTGTTCCCTGACGGTCTTGGTAAAAGTTCCTTGTCTCCAAGTCCTACCCACCAAGTCAACCTAAATCCACCTGTAAATAGAGAGCTTAAAGGTCTCTACTCACCTCCTGAAGCTTCAGTACCATAATGGAATGCAGATGCTTCACCAAGTTATCCAGGTACGGGATAAGCAGCGACTTGGGACAGTCTTCCGTGAAGTTAATGAGAGCAGCAGCAGCGTGGGCCTGCACCCGCTGGTTGCCTTGGTCTTCCATGGTCTGCAGCAGTGCTGCAATCACCTGGGAAACAAAGCCAAATAAGCGTACTTTCGGGAAGGCTCATGCCTTCTGATAAGTCTGACTTGATCACCTTGCTACTTGCCTTCTCATGAAATTTCTTCTGGAAACCAGGTGCAAAGTCTGTAGCCATCTGTCCCACAGCATTGCAGGCTGCATACCTTACTCTTGGATGCTGCAATGTGTTTTCTTGTATTAGCAAACACAAGGGGCTCCCATGTGAAATGATGGTAATAATTAGGAATGAAACTGGTACTTACAGGATCCTGAAGGAAAAGTAAAACAAAATTGACTATCTCATTTAGAATCCCTTCCATTTGCTGGTGGCACCCTTCGCCAATGGCAGATAAGGCCATCAATCCTGCGTGCCGGTATTTCCAGTCAGCTACAAAAAAAGAATTACATTCAAAAGGATAAATAGATGCTCTAACGATCATTCTGGTAGTCAGAAGTATTAATTTTGATAAGAGTAACAAAACGTTTAAGACATTAATAAGAAAAATGAGGGCTGGGGATATAGCTCCGTGGCACAGGGCCTGCCTGGCAAGTGTAAGGCCCTGAGTTCAATTCTGATACCAAAGCAAAAACAAACACAAAGACAAAAAAAGGAAAAATGAGCTTGCAATCCCAGAAGGAGCAAGAATTGGGGCCAACCTGAATCATTATAATAGTTCAAGGCCAACTGGACTTTATAGTGAGAAAAAAAAATGGTCAAGAAAAGTATCTCATTGGACTACTTCATTTTTTAAGACTGGTTGTATCACACAGCATTTCTGTTCCAAAGATTCCATACAACGTACTATAAACAATAAACGTGGATTTTCTGTGTCATACACTGCTCTACCGACTGAATACAGATTTACTGATTCCCACTATCACTTTTCTTTAAAAAAACAAAAACAAAAACAAAAAAAAAAAATAGCCAAGGAGAAAAGATATGCCTCTCCTTTTAAGAATTTTTTATTTGTGCCTGTAATCCCAGCACTTGGGAGGCCAAAGCAGGAGGATTGCCATGAGTTTGAGGCCAGTCTAGACTACAAAGTGAGTTCAAGGCCAGTCTGAACTGCATAATGAAACCTTGTCTCAAAAAAAAACAAAACAAAACAAAACAACAACAACAAAACATTGGATGACTTAATTGCATTCTAATATTAATAATGACTCTTTGACTTTGATTAGATTAGATGATGATGATGATGATGATTATTATTATTTTTTGTGTGTGGCACCGGGGATCAAACTCTCAACCTCACACCTGCCAGACAGGTGCTTAAGCCACTGAGCCAAACTCCCGGCCCTAGTTTTTTGAGGCAGGGTCACACTTTGTAGCTCAGGACGGCCTCGTGCTCGCGTTGTAGCCCAAGCTGGCCTTGAACTCACAATGCCTCCGCCTACTTCAGCCTCCCCGAGTGTAGATTAGATTATTAACCACATAATGTTTACTTTACTGGTCTCCACATCCTCTACTAATATATAATTTCCCTGCCCTGATTTCTAAGTATTTCTATAGTATTATAGGCCATACCACCTCAAATTCTTTGTCAAACAAAACAAGATGCACATAAATCTGTAATGCTATGGTCTAAGTATAGTGACAGTAACAACGGTTCTCAGAGTGGGACCCAAGCACCTTGGGATTCTCTCAAGTTCAAAGTTCTTTGGGAGTGGGAATAAAACTATTCTCAAAATAATATCTTTTCATTCTCATTTTGAAGGTACAAATGGAGTACAGTACTCCAGAGATTAGAACATGTGTGAAATCCCAAGAAATATGCAGAAGCATAAAACAATTTAGCTATTTAAATATACTGGTAAAAATGCGAACTTATTCTTTATGTTCTGAAAAAGTCATTCTTCATAATGCTAATGATTCTATTATTATTAAAAATTCCATTATTATTTTAAAATGAATATTCACAGTATTTCTGTTTGAATTCTTAAGACAATAAACAATTGCTATGATCCACATAAACAAAAGCATTCCAGGATCCTTCATATGACGGTAAAGACGGTCCTAAGACCAGAAACGGCCAAGTCTAACAGAGTAAGTTGTAGAAGGATCTAAATTATATCAGATCCATTTTTTACTTTGGGGAGCACAAAACTGATATAAAGTAACTAATTCTACTAGAAAGGATTCTGAAAAACTACTATTCTGTTACATATTAAAATTTGACCAGGTTCAGTGCCCAATACCACAGAACAAAAACCTTTCTTTATTGTAACATACTATTTATACTTTTAATTAACTTCAATCACTCCCTATGCTAACTCACAATTTCTCAACTGAGGAATTTTATTCTTAGAAATGAAGAGCTGAATATCTACTAAACTTTACATATCAAACTTCTTAATATAAAGAAGAAATGCAATGTATACTTGATATTGTTCAGGAAAAAAAAAAAAGAGAAACTTCATATATTCCCATTGTGCAGAGTCCCTGGAAGAAAGTTCTGCAGAATGTAACGGCAGGGGCTGGGAATTTAGCCCAGTGGCACAAGTGCCTGACTGGCAAGTGTGAGGTCGTGAGTTCGATCCCTGGTACCAAAAAACAAAAACAAACAAACAAAAAGAATGCGATGGCAATGGTAGGAGAATCTGAAAATGACTATCCCTTTAATTTAAGGTTTAAAAACTGTAATGTTTATTATTTATAGCAAATACAAGGAAAACTACTTCTTAAAGTAAAAGCCCATGTTAAGTTTTCTAGAGTAAAAACACATAGAAAGGCAAAAACTAGAGAATATTGTACATAAACAGATATCCAAATTATTTCCCCAATATTATTAATTACTATGTGTTTTCAAACTGGAAAATATGCATCATTTACTCCTGTTGGGCATTTTTTCACATACATTATTTTTCACATACATTAAATGAATTTTAATCTGCAAACTGGAAGTAGGATAATCATTTTCATATTTTACAGTGAGAAACCAAGGTGCAAAAGATTTGCTGAAAGTCATACACTCAGCAACAACTCTTTCTTAGTCACAGCCAGCTGAGCGTGCGCCACACATTTTTACTGCCAGCTACTTGGAGAGCTGACACAGGCATGTTACATGCAGGAGGCCAGCCTGGGCAGTTTAGCAAGACCCTAACTCCAAAGAAAAAAATCAAAAGGGCTGGGAATGTAGCATGGTACTCTCCTGGCTCCAATCCCCACTAGCACAAAACCCAACAAAACCAGTTCATTGTCATAAATGAAAAGCATTCTATACACCTAGGTTAACAATCAAATTCTTTAAGGCAAATCTCAAGTACATTCACAACAAATCTATTTGAAAAGTCATGAGAATTAATGGAGGGACAGATTGCTTGTTCCCTTGAGCAATCTTTTAGTATCTCTGGATTTTGCTTCAGTTTAAAACTGGAAAGCAAGATTTACTACAATGCAGCTCTTGTAGGTCAAGCGATCTGTGATGATGTCTCTATACTTCTTTAAAAAGACTAAAAAATTGAGGGTGAGAGGTAGTGACAGTAATTCAAGATACATAATTACACTATTAAAAAGAAGCAATGGTAGCTGGGTGTGGTGTCACATGCCTGGAATCCCAGCACTTGGGAGATTGAGGCAGGAGGATCGTTGTGAGGTTCGAGGCCAGCATGGGCTACAAAGTGAGCTCAAGGCCAGCCTGAACTGCATAGTGAGACCCTGTCTCAAAAAGACAAAAAAAAAAAAAAAAAAAAAAAAAAAGACGCAAGTCTCTTCAGGATGAATAAAAATCTTAAAGGAAAACAAACTAAGTAACCCCAGTAAGGGCTAGAATTCTCAATAATTCATTTTCTTCTGAAGTTGGTACTGCGTCATTCTGTTTTACTACCTTAAGATCCTTTACATCCTGTATCATTAGGGGTGCATGTTGGGCATAGACCCATGCTTGGCAGAAGGAAGAGCCTGGATTCAACTGCTATCACCAAAAACAAACCAAAGAAATGATCTTGTATCAATGGTTTGGCCCATGCCTGGCTCTCATATCTGCCTTACATGTAATATATACACATACACATATACATATGTGCACGCGTGTGCACGCACACACACACACACACACACATGCATACGCTTATTTACATCTAAAATAAACCAGGATTTCTGTAGAAGAGTGTTTGGAGCAGCATTATCTGTAACCAACAAAAACGATCAGTATTTAACTGGCATTTTGGCTGTTATGTGGCGATATGATAAACTTGAGGAAAAGCTCAGCTGGTGTATCTACATGGCATATTCACACTAAAAATAAAAGTAATACACATGCATAAATGAAGTTAAAGAACAGTTTCAGAGTGCTGTTAACAGTGGTCACCTGTGCACACAGAGTAAAAGACTTGTAAGTCATACACTTCTGTGTTTTTGGGTTTTCTTTGAGACAGGTTCTGGCTATGTAGTTCAGGATGGTCTTGAATTCAGTATGTAGCCCAGGCTGGCCTCAAATTTCCAGTGATCTTCCTGCCTCAGCCTGCCGACTGCTAGGATTACAACATGTGCTACCACACCTAGCTCACGTGTTTTAACTCTTTCCCCCCGGTACCAGGGATTGAACTCATGACCTCACGTTTACCAGGCAGGCGCTGTGCTACTGAGCTATATCCTGGCTAATTTTTAAAATACATTGGGCATATTAACTTTATAATTAAAAGGGAACAATTAAAATAAAGCCATATATACTGACATAGAGATGCATGCCTGTAATACCAACAGTCTAGGAAGACACTGAGATAAGAGGATTTCAGCCTGGGCAACTTAGTAAGACCCTGTGAAAAAGGGGAGAAGTTGGGGGTGGCTTTGGGATGTAGCTCAGTGATTTCAATCACCTGTACTGGGAAAACAAAATAAAACCCCAACTGCTCCCCCACCAAAAAAAACTTTGGTACTGATATAAACTACGGGTACAAAGCCTGACAAATGACCAAATATTTGTCAAGGAAGCATTAGTAGAAATACAGAAAAGGCTCCTCTTCTGATTATACTAGATAGAACTTCTTTTTAACAGACAGTATTAGAAGAAGAAAAATCACATGAATCAAACATGCTAATGTCATATAAGGATGCACTAAATTAAAATTTACCTTTAATCCCAGCACTTGGGAGGCTGAGGTAGGTGGAGTGTTGTGAGTTCGAGGCTGGTTTGGGCTACAACGTGAGCACAAGGTCGGCCTGAGCTACATAGTGTGACCCTGCCTCAAAAAACTAGGGCTGGGAGTTTGGTTCAGTGGCTTAAGTGCCTGTCTGGCAGGCGCAAGGCTGTACGTTTGATCCCCAGTGCCACAAAAAGAAATAAAAATAAAAAAATTAATTAAAATTTAGTCAGGTATGGGCATGCCTGTAATCGCAGCACTCAGGAGGTGAAGGCAGGAGAATCGCCAGGCAATCAAGGCCAGCCTGGGCTACGAAATGAGTTCAAGGCCAGCCTGCACTACACAGTGAGACCTTGTCTCAAAAAAAAAAAAAAAAAAAAAAAAGTCTAGGTATTTCTGGCTAGTGAGTAACTCCATAGGTTTTGCTTTAGAACTGATGTTTTTTTCCTATATACTAAAGCCAATTCCGTGGAGGGAAAGTTGAGCAATATTCTTGGCAGTGAGAAAAAACATTCTTTAGCATAAAACATGGCTCCAGAAAGGACTAACTACAATTTCATCACTAGAATATAAGAATTAGGTTAAGCATTCTATAAAAGGCAAAGTTTAAAACACAGTCTTCAAATTTAAGAACTGGAAAGCCACATTCCACCACTGTAGTACTGAAGCACAGATAGCTTACGGTTTTGAAGCATCTGCATAATGTGTTCCTTGATCATCGGCAGAACAAGCTTTCCACCAAGTCCACAAGCCATCCGGTCTAAAGCACTCTCACCAGCCACTGCGTTGCTAAACACACAACGAACATATACAACACATTGAGAATATGTGCACTAAATATGCTATTAAACTAGGGTTCAGAACAAATTCAAGCAGTCTTTTGCATGTGCTATTGAAGTTGTGGGTTAAAAACCCTACGGCTGAAAATAAAGACAAAATGAAAACTTTTATCAAACTGTACCATAGTTTAAAAAGCACTATATCTGAATCTTACTTTTTAAAACTCAGAGGTAAAAAGCAGGCTGCAATTGCATCTCACATTTTAGAAATACATCCCTTAAATTCATCATCAGTGGGCAGGACCTAGAAAACTGAAAGGGGTGTTCAGAATGAACACGATTTTCCCCTCTCACTGCCAGCCTATTCATCTTTAAAGAGGTTCAAAAGTACACTGCCAACCACCACATCCAGGCTTCACTGAAAACGTAAAGAATGAATGCATAGAAGCACTCGCAGTTACACTGGCTCAGAGCTGCAAGAGTAGCAGGGAATCTGTCATGTATGTAATACTTAACTAGTCCATGAAGACGGAATTGTAAGGAATGAAACGATAAATGGTCTTTAGAACAGGTATTTGGACCTAAAATTCTAAATTTGATAATATTTATGAAAAGAATTCAATTAAAGTAACTCACTAGTTAAGAAAATCTTATCAAGCCCAGAAAAATAAGTTTCTTAAACCATACGCTGAATGTAGTTAAATGCTGTTTACAGGGCAAATTAAAGGACAGGTAGCAGCAGGTTGCAGTAATTAGATCAGAGGAAGGAAACCTGATCTAACCCATGTTCCCTTCAGCCCAGTGAAGTTTACTGTAATGCACTTCAGTAGTGTTGAGGCTGTAACCAGTCAGGTTTAATACTGAGATTAAGCTGCAAAAACGCAGCACGTATTCCATAAATGTTAATAAGAGAAGATGGCTACAACTCCTTAACTTAAGCTCACTAACTGCCTATGTAACCTCAGACAAATCATTCAATCTTAACTCTCCATTTCTGTATCTGAAAGTAATACACCTTCAGGACAACTCAAAAAAGTCAATGAAGGTAACAGCTCCAAGCACTACATTCTATGTGCTTGTAAGGAGCCGCTATTGCATCTGCTCGCCCGGATCTGGGACGCATTCGTTCTCCACAGGACTCGGTATTCATGGGGGCCTATGGAGCTGAAATGAGTCAGCAAGACAGGAACCCCGGTGTCACAGTGGACAAATCTCACCACTATGCCCTCTGAATCCTAACAGTAAACTCCATTATACTGGAAAAACAAGGTTTTGTGAGAAATTTTGCTTAAGTAACTTTTAAAGTGAGTTCTATGCATATAAAAGTATCACCATAAAGCTTGTTCCTGTATATTTTAAAAGAAATTCCTAATTTTGAAGAGAATTTAGAATACAAGTGTAAAAAAGACAGAAACTTTATTTGCTGTATTTCAAGGCTGCCATAGTATCTTTCTGGTTACAAAGTAGTTTTATGTACTACTCTTCACTAGTAAAGTACGCTTTAAGAACTCCGATTAAACATACATAAATTTTAAAAGTATAAATTACATATGAAAGATACAGATTCCAGCCCCCCACCCTGCCAGGCCTGCTTTCCTAAGCCAGCTCTGTCCAGAGTCAGGGCGTGATTACCTATCAAAATCGTCGTCTTCCAGTTCATCTGCATTCGCCCAGTCCTCATCCTCTTCCAGATCAACCATCATCGCTAACATCTGCGGAACTAAAGTGAAGAATTGTTTCACACTCAGAGGCTGACTTCAATCAAGAGAGAACTGATCCGCCTTCCGGGGGCCTGGGCCCTGCACGGACCCCAGGAGGAGAACCAGAATGGGCCCGTCTGGGCCACAACCTGCTGGCCCCGCGCGGCACCGGCTCACATCAACAGAGACTGACTTCACGTAATCTCGTCAATATCACCTTTATTACACACAAGAATTTTAAGTAAGATTTTACTTTGCTTTTAAGAAAATAAAGCAAAGTACAAGAGTCGGCACTTGGGGTGCACAGGCTCCACGTCTTTAGATTTATCCAACCTCAGATCAAAAAAGCATTCAGGGAAAAAATAACTACGAATACACCTTTTTTTTTTCCTGGTTACTCCTGAACAGCAGTTTAAGGATTTACACAGCATTTACATTGTGTCCAAATATTTTAAGTAATAAATACAGAATTTAAAGCATAGGAGAGGATATGAGGTTACATGTAAAATACTGTGCCATTTTACAAAAGGAACCTGGAACCAATTTCCCATGGATTATCAAAGGGTCGTTTTTGTTGGTGTATATACGAAACATTCTTTGTAAAAAAATTTTTTGAATTTCAAGTTATAGTATGTATGCATATATATGCATATTTAGAGATGTGAGCACTGAATTTTGAAAATTTGAATTGTTTTCACACAGTTCATATACTATAAAATCTATGGTTTTTCATACCCTAACAGAATACCTGGATATATCCCAACATAATTATATCAAAAATGTAATTTCATCTATTTTGCTTTCAAGTCTCAGTATTATGATTTACATAAAATTTTGTTTTCTTTCCATCAGCACTTGGCTTTTCCTGCTTATACTGTTATGAACTCAAATTGGTTGTAATTTTATCACCAATTATACCAAAAAATAAACCACACTGCTGTTTTTGATTATGCAAGATCAAAACAAACAACGAGTCAAGTATATATTTGCTGGTGCCTCCAAAATCTAGCTTGTTCTGTTTGCATGTGGTAATTGTGTGATTTTTTTTAAACACTAACATTAAGAACAGACTAACGCTATGAGCCCCAAATTCTACTGCATTCCCTTCCTCTCCCCTTCACCAGAGATAAGCACTATCACAAAATGTCTACCATTCCCAAACTGCTTTTACACTTGAGCTAGATTTCTAAATTTCTATACAAAATTACAAACTATTTTGAGATTTCACAAATACATTAAATGGTATCACGCTGTACGTACTTTTGGCAATTTGCTTTTTATCTCTACACATGAACTTCATTAATTATATATTCCACTAGATAAACGAACTACTCAGTGCTGATGAACAACTTTTCTCTTAGAATTCAGATTATTATACGCATCTCTTCCTTGGCAAACGTGGCCTTGCCTGGAAACTGTTCCAACTATCTTAGATACTTTGCAAGAGCCTCAAGACTCTCCTCGGCTGCTGCTAAATTGACACTGCTACAGAAGCTGCCTAAAGCCTGTCTCACCTCACCACAGTGTGGGTGCTCCCGAGCTGGACTCAGGAGTCCTCGGCACCCCGCCAGCCTGATGACTTATATTCTACGACTGCGCTCAATGTCAGAATCCTCCTGTGAATTTTCTTTCTTGACCTTTGTCTGTTTTCTAGATGCCGAAACTTTGTTGACTCTGTGCTCTTATAATTATTTTCTCAGTGTGTAGCTTATCTTTTGATTTCAAACATTTGGCTGGTTAAAAGATTCTTAGTATTTGCGAACACAGCAGTGTATGTCTCTATGGTTTGACAGTCTTACAAATTTCTCTGAACCATTACATTTTACATGTAAAATATCTATGGGGTTGGAATATTGTTTTTTCCATACTCCAGGGAACAAGTCCTTTGCACCAATATTAGGGTCAATTCTATCATGACCAACTCTATTAGGATTTTGACTGAAATGATACTGGATTTATTGTTGAAAAGAACTGAAGTTCACCTCTTCTGTTAAGACTTCTGAGCCAGGCGCGGTGGCTCACGCCTTTAATCCCAGCACTCGGGAGGCTGAGGTAGGTGGAGCGTTGTGAGTTCGAGGCCAGCTTGGGCTACAACGCGAGTGCAAAGCCAGCCTGAGCTACATAGTGCGACCCTGCCTCAAAAAACCAGGGCTGGGAGTTTGGCTCAGTGCTTGAGCGCCTGTCTGGCAGGCATGAGGTTGTGAGTTCAATCCCCAGTGCCGCAAAAAAAAAAAAAAAAAAAAAAAGACTTTTGATGTGTTATTCTATTTTCACTATAAAGGTCTTATATCTTGATTTCGAGTCAAGTTTTCTATTATGGGATTTTTTTTTCCTTTTCTAGTAAAATTTCAAAGTAATTATTATGAATGTATAGGAACTATTTTACTTTTTTTTTTGGACCAGGGATTGAACTCACAACCTCACGCCTGCCAGGCAGGTGCTTACACCACTGAGCTAAATCCCCAGCCCTATTTTTTGAGACAGGGTCTCACCAGGCAGTTCAGGCTGGCCTTGAACTCACTTTGTAGCCCAGGCTGGTCTTGAACTCACAACGATCCTCCTGCCTCAGCCTGCTGAGTGCTGGGATTAAAGGCTTGCACCACCACACAGTGTGGCTTAATGTTCTTATACATAACAACTTCGCTAAATCCTTTGATCAGTTGTAACAATTTACCTCTTTTTTTGTAGACAATTACATAATCTACAAATATGCGGCATCTGTTTCCAGCTTTTTTTTTTTTAATCTCAGTGCACTGACTGGAACTGTCAGTACAACACAAACAGTAATAGTAGATATTTACCTTCTTCCTGTCAAATGGGAAAGTTCCTAAAATTTTGACCACTACCTCAGTGTAAGATTAAAAAAAAAAAAAAAAAAAAAAGGTGTCCCTACAAAATAAATCTAGCAATATAATTACTTTCTAATCCCAGTGTTCAAATAGCTATTGGCATGTGAAGAATTGACTATCTCAGAAAAGTCAGGTTATTTCTAAATTCTTATCCTAACACAATGAAACTTCCACAGCACTAAGAGCAAGTGTAGTAGTTATGTAAGTCCCTTTGCTTTATGTAGAGTATAAAACAAAGCAATATAATATAGTGAAGCAAACCTGGATCAGTGTCAGGTCTGTGGTCTAATCCTATCCCCACTGGCAATACCTATTATGTCATCTCGGTTTTCAGTTTGCTACTAAATACCTATACATCCTTGCTGAATTATGTTCGACTCGACTAGTTTTGTTAAGATATAACAGACTGGCCAGGGATTTAGCTCAGTGACGTCAGAGCCTGCCTAGCAGGCTCGAGGTTGAGAGTTCGATCGCCGGTACCAAAAAAAAACAAAGGTGTAACAGACTTGATCACATTGTACACTACAGAAATTCTACTTTTAACAACAGATTGCAAAAGTCTGCAACGTTTTCAAAGTAGACTACTGGGTCCACATACACGGGTATGGAGATGCATACCCATTTTATCTGATCTGAATAAGACATTCAAAAACTTTGAGAAATCACATAAGCCTCAGCAAATTTATCCACCAATTTTGTCACAGTACACATAAGCTCCTGAAGACCCCTGACTTACTAGTCTGCGCGACAATATTAGTATGCTTTCTTAACATAGCTGCTGCCGTCTCTGAGAGGGTCACGATTACTTCCAGGGCAAGCTGGCGCTGCATGTTATTGAGGCTGGTGTCTCCACACAACTACAAAGACAAATTGGTATGCACATTTAATACTTCACATTACTGCCTGCAGAAATAAACAGCGGTTACTGAAGTGTTTAATTTACCTTTAGACTTAGCTGCAGAGTTGCTTCCAAGTGAGGACGCAAATACTTTGGAACAGTATCTGCGATTTCAACAAGGGATTTTAGGACCGAATCATCGTTCTGGTAGCACGAGTCATTTACAGCCTAGAGACAGAACAGAAAAATGCCCAGATTCGAGACTCACTTTATGATACCTCATCAGCCAAAACATGTCCAAGGGGTGGTTAACAGAAGACTATTACTAAACTTGAATGGCTATAATCAAAAAAGACAGTAACAAGTGGTATAGAGGGTGTGAAGAATGGATCTATGTATGTGCTGTTCGGTGGGAATGTAAAGCCATTACAGAAAAACTGTGTGGAAGTTCTTTAAAAAACCAGAAACAAACAAACAAACCAAAAAAAGAGTAACAAAAAAATCCTACATACAATTTAAACAAAAGACAAGGAACAGAGCTACCATGATACCACAATCTTAACTGTGTATACATCCAAAGAAATTAAAATCTTTGAAGAACCATGTTATTTATTACGTTTGCATACTTATTATAGCACTACTCAACCAAGATATGCGATCAATCTAGGTGTCGACTGACGAACTACTCAATAAAGAAAATGTGGCCCATATACATACATACATAATGGAGTATTATTCAGCCATAGAAGAGCAGAAAAATTTTTTATTTCTGACAACATAGAGTTGAAAGGTGTTCAGTTAATTGAAATAGTTGGGAACAGAAACACAAATAATACCATATGTTCTTTCTTATGTGTGGAAGTTTAAAAAAGTTGACCTGACAGAAACACAGAATGGAATAATGGTTACCAAAGCCTGGAAACGTGTGTGTGGGTGTGGGTGGCGGTGGTGAACACACGCAGCAGCGCAGTGGGATGGGAAGAGTAACTTCCCGAATTCTGCATAGGATAACTGTGCTTCACAACAATGAATGATAACATGCATTATTTCAAAATAACTAGCAGAAAGGATTCTGAGTGCTCCCAATACAAAGAGGTAATAAATGTCTGAGGTGCAAGGTAAGTTAACTTCTGATTTGATCACTATACATTGTACACACGTACCCAAATGTCACCCCATACCTCATCAATGTGTACAATTACTGTCAAAACAAATACACTTTTAAGCCGGGCGTGGTGGCGCACGCCTTTAATCCCAGCACTCGGGAGGCTGAGGTAGGCGAAGCGTTGTGAGTTCGAGGCCGGCTTGGGCTACAACGCGGC